>BPLR01001564.1:0-82966 GCA_021605095.1 Caerostris extrusa
ATAATGTGTCATTAGATTTTAAATGGGTAAGTATAACAGTTATGAATTTCGATGCATCACTTAATTAGGATCTTTTAAAGATTGAACACATGAGAGATTTATGTTTCATTATAATCATGTTGTGGGTTTAGTCCTAGATTTTGAAAAGGTTAGCCCCTTTGGAGCTTTCATATATAATACTTTACTGGATGAAAAATTTTTTTCTTGATGGCAATTGAATTTGTTGCCCTGTATATTTCAGTTTTAATTGATATATCTAAACCATGTCTCAGTACTACTATTACGTCAACAATATATTCAATCTTTTTTTTTTATTTCAAGTTCGATTATATCAAATAAATATTTAAAAAACTAAATTAAATTTCCTTTCATTGAATAATAAATTTCTAGTGCTTCAGTAAATATTTCCAGGTGATTTAGTATGTATGTTTTCTGCATTTTTTTTATATAACATGTAATTTGTTTTGCAAAACTCATAATTTTCTGAGTTCATTTTTTTTCATTTTATCATTTTGCGTTTTACCCATAATTAGCCATCTGATAATAAATCAGGAAAATTCGGGAATTAATAGTTATTAAATATTTCAAAATAAGAATGTTATCTAATAAATGTATTTTTACATTTATATTACTGAAATTCTGAAATGACGAAAACAACTTTTCATTTTTATTCAGGAAAATGTAACATAGCATGACTAAATATCTATAAAATAATGTTTAAATTTTTTTTAAAAAAGGAGTGCCTAATTTAAATAAATTGCTTTCTTACTAAAATTTTTGGCTTAATTCAATGTAAATGTAAATCCAATTTAACAATTTTATTTGACCTTAATGCATTTTTAAAATAGAGAAATTTACTTGAATGAACCAAATGCATTAAAACATAATCTATTTCAAAAATAAAATAAATATTAGAATAAATCTCTTTCCAGAATTTTCAATATCATATTTTTATTTCAATTTTAATTTTGTTTTTCTACATTGCATTTTATCTATATTTAGAGTTCTATTAATAAATCAGGGAAAATTCGTGAATTAGCAGTTATTAAATATTTAAAATTTAAAATAGGCAAATGATATCTAACAAATACCATTTATATTTATGTTATTAAATTTTCTGAAATGACAAAAACAACTTTTCGTTAATATATACATTTAATTCATGAATATATAAAAATCATTAATAAATATATATGAAATAATGTTTAAAACTATTTTTAAACAGAGAGTGCATAATTTAAATAAATCGCTTTTTACTAAAAAATTATTTTAGTTTAACTCAGCGTAAATATAAATCCGACTAAACAATTTTAAACGACCTTAATGCATTTTTAAAACAGAGAAAATATGTTTGAACAAGCCAAATACATTCAACCACAAGCTATTTCAAAAATAAAATAAATATCAGATTATATAGCTTCATGGAACTTTCAATTTTCGAAATAATCTTTTAAGCATTTGATATCAGCAGATTTTAAGCGTAAAAAACCTTTTTTGGTGAGGAATTTAAGCATTGATTACACCGTCTCGATAGCATGGAACAAATCATCCGCACACAAAAATGGAGCATTTTAAATTCCACGAATAATGACGTCATTTAACCGAATTCGAACCCCACCAATCAAAACGTTCCAAGCCATAGAACTCTTTAAAAAAGCTGAAAGTCAGAATAAAGCATAAATTAAGGATAAAAAAGTGTTTCGTTAAGGGAAAAATTCTCAAAGCAGGTTAGAGCTTTGTTTTAAAAGTTTATTCATATTTGAACTTCGGGTAGAATTTTAATGATGAACCTTAATTCCAGGACATATTTCACATAACTCTTATCATTAAATAAAGGGCTTAGGCTTTAAAAAATCGTTTTTGAAATTTAGAATATCTCATGGGATAACACGTATAGATAATTGTTTTCAAAATCCATATTATTCAAATACATTTTTAATAACCCTCCAAAAATTTTTATTAATTTAAAAAAAATGTTTTTACAGAATATCTTATTTAAAATAATTAAGGATTGTTAATATTTTCTTAGAATCTCCCCTCCCCGAAAAAAGGTCAAAACTATTGAGAAATAAAAGTGAAAATTTGAATTAATTTTATTAAAAAACAAAATGAAAATAATTTATGTTTTATTTGAATTACATAATATATATTTTTACACGATAATATATATGATTATTCTATGTTCGTGCATAATTTTGTACATTTGATTGAACATTAAGGAAGTTAATGGCATAATGTTTTAATACCACAGAACAGATGCAGATGTTTGAGATATATTCAACATTAGATTAATATTGTTAACCCTGCTTTAATTTCAACATCCCACAGATTAATGCACTCTAGTTTTTTTCTCTTCTGTACTCTTTATTAAAACTTTACTTTAATAAGTATTTCTCTTCGTTCATGACTCATTTATATAAACAAGCGAGATCATGTTCTGAGTCAATAGAACGTACATAGTATTCTCCCGTGTGTTTCCATAAAAAGGAATCCACTTGTGATAAATCTGGTGAACAGAAGAAGCATGTCCCTCTCGATCAATCGAGTAGTTTTAGTAGTAGCATCCAAATATTTCTTGACATAATGTTAAAGTGTTGAGGTGTACCATCATGCTGGAACCATTTTCCAAAAAGTCTGTAGAGCCTCAGCCAGAAATGTTTCATGCCACCATTGTAAAATGTTAACGACTGTCCTTGAATCATATTTCATGGCAAAAAGTTTGATTTACTTTCTTTATAAACTTTAGCCAGATAGTTTTTGAGTACAATGTATATGAAAACAATGAATTATCAGGTATAATTCAAAGCAATAAAGGACAATATATATTATTTATTGCTCATTACTATTTATAACTTTTGCTTTATTACATTGGTTATTATAAAAGCTTATTATTATTACTTACTTATTTCAGATACGTAGTATGTATTATGTATCAAAACACATAGCATGTATTATATTGTATATATAACATGCATTTTCTGCAGCATATATGCAGATCAGATAAATTCGCTAAATCATATTTTGCTTTATAGAATATCTATAGAATTTCCTTAATAAATAATAAATCAAATGTCATGTTTTTTAAACTAAATTTAAATATTGTTTTTCACAAATCAGATTTAATCCGTCTCTTACTATTCATCACATACATTCAGGTAAAGTTTTGCATAATACCAAAACATCTGAAATACGTAAGTTAAATAATTTTAAAAGCCTTTATTACCTCAATATATATTCTCGATTTCGATATATTCTTCATAGATCTTTTGAAATTGAATCATAAAAGTCATACGTGAAAATTTTATGCAAATTAGTTTCATATTATTTATATATATATATATAACATAAATATTTATATATAAATATATAACAAAATATTTCAACTAAATTTTCAATTTCTTATCTGAGTTTTAAACTACTATAGATTTAAATTCAATCTCAATACAGGATGATCAGTTTAATCCACAGTGATATTCTTCAGCTTTCTAATAAAAATCTTATTTAATCTAAATAAAAAATATAAATATATACATACTAAATAAAATATTAAAATATTTTTCATGTGTAAAATAATCCAATATTAAAATTTATATCTCACGAACATAAATTCATATTCTAGCAATCAAAATATGGCATATATATGTACTTTTATACTACTTAGAGAAATGTACTAGATGGCTTTATATCATAAGAGTTTATTCAATCAATATGAAAGGAATAACTGATGTTTGAACCATATTCGAAACTAATTTAAAACCCAGTATTCTCTCCCAATGAAACTCTTTCAGATAACCACTTATAAAAGATCCCAAAGAGGCTACGGCTGAAATTATCTCTCATCAAATATCATTCCTCGTACAAACGCTGTGTGTTCATTCATTGCACTCTAACCAATACGCCAAATGCACGTCTGTTAATTCCGTGATCATATGATCACCCATTTTCCAATCACTGTATGAGTGGGCGAAATAAAGAGTATCTACGATAACTTGAATATGTGTATCCTCTTCTATTACGAAAATTTTGTAGAATTATTCAGATATTATATTTTATTAGATTCAAATATTTTTATTAATGTGACAAATGAAGCATTTTTTACTACAGGAAAGTTGTGCCACTTCTTTCCCAGGATAGAAGAATGTATGTTCTTTGACAAGTACATAATAACAACCTATGACTCAAATTTGACATCAGATAAGCAGTGTTGGGGGTAGTTATATAACATGCAATTAGTGTTTTGTACCAATGAGCACAACCTGTCACTCAAATCTGATGTCAGATATTCAGTGTCATGGATAATGAGACCTAATGAAATTAGCGATTGTCTGTTCGACATTCAAAGGTCTAAACAATTACAAATGGGATATGGATTAAGATATGAGTTGTTGCATCATGATTGGTGATAGACCGTGGGCTGGAGAAGTGTCTACTTCAATGAGAAGTGTGGGAATCCAACCGCCTTCTGACGGATTTTCTTGCGATGAATCAACAAAGAGTGTTGTTCTTCTCTTTTTTCTCTGAAGTGACAGAACAAACTGGAGTTTCCTCCTGTTTCCAAAGTGAACCCCTTGTGATTTAGTGTATCACATTGAAAAAGTATTGGGAAATCTTCTATAAGAATGAAAATTATTGAAAATATTGAAAACGTCAAAACTTTAGGGTATGCACAGATATATTTTCTTAATAAAATATACCAAAACTAAAAATATTTGCTTTTTTTTTAACAAAAATGTTAAATTTTTGTAAGCAATGTTTAATTTTACTGAAAGATTTTTTTTTTATTTATTTACGTTTTCAACTAGCTGCGCAAGTTAAATAAACGTTGAATTTTATTGCAAGATAAAATACATTATCATGAAATTAATTCCTTAATTGCAAATTGTAAATTTCAGTAAATGAAAACAAATTATTATTCATCATGCTAAAAGTTTTTACGAAATATTTCTAAATGAAAATATTGTATAGAATAAATTTATTATGGAAAATACATAGAATATGATATTACTCTGTCCAAAAGGTAAGACCAATTTTCAATTTAAAATTCCCGGGCTTATGGAACTTCAATTCTTTTTTTCTTGCACCAAAGAAGAAATATATATATACAAACGAATAGACGGATGGATGAGGGATGATATGTAATATATATATATATTTATATATATATATATATATATATATATATATACACACAGTAAAGTCACATTAATGTGACCTGTCAAAAGCCAGAATAACCACCTTTGGCATTGCGGACCTTTGCGAGATTATATATATATATATATATAGATATATATGTATTCGATTGAAATGCTTTCCGATGACCTAGGACATCCTTTATATACACTCCACTGAAATGTGTTGCCACCTGCCTTTTGTGATTGGTTATTTCACGTTGACGTCGAAAGTAGGTGGTGGGCACATTAATGTGACGGACTGTGTATATATAAGAAGAATTGACAAGGCAGAACTTTGAAACATGACCATTTTGCACAATAGTCTTTTTGTTGGATGTAAATTGTATAACTAACCCATCATTCGCAATACAAAATTCTGAACTGGCATCTGTTCCATATATATATATATATATATATATATAATTGATAAGATTTCAGAGATTATAAATTAATATAATCTCTGAACTTATTATCTTTCTCTCTCTATATATATATATGCATTCTAGTAAATTTTGTACAGCGAAAAATAATTTTATTCCATTGTTTCAAATGTTTAATTACAAAATCCTGCTGCACTAAAAGCCGTTAGGGCGCAGAACGTTCTTTGTCTCTGGTGCACAACTGAATTGATTGTTCGAAAAGTCGTGAAGGGGAAATGCGCCCCTAAAATATCCCCCTCGAGCACTTTCCAAAACTTCTCGCATTCATATTTTAAGCTTTCTGCATTGGTGCATCAGACAGAAATTCATGTTTCAACCCTCCTCAACTGAAACAGTTCACTTCCGATTCGAAGAGACGAGATCTGAATAATGTTCTGACGGAATTATTCAACCGATGCGGGCAGGATTGTTCCGTCTGTGTTCGATACAAGAAGTTTCGGTTAAAACTTCCGCGATTTAGTGTTCGGAACGCGTTTTCAATCCACGCCAAAATGATTAGTTGGGTTTCGGGAATCTTATCAAAAGATCTCGGGGGTTCGGAAGTTACTTTATGATGGGGCTGTTTGTTTCCGATATCTTGCAGAAGTAGAACACGCCGAGATCGAATCTGGCTTCGAACACAAGCAACTTCTCTGAATTCGCCAGAATAAACTGTTAAAGGTTCAGTGAACTTCATTAATCGATATTTGCAGTGAATTTTGATATACGTATTTTATAATTTAATCATAAATACGGTATTGATATTAGATTCCTGATTAAAGCATTTAAATTTACTTATTTTACGCATTATAAACATTTTACCATTATATGATATTTTATCAGTTAGCTAAGTATAACCCTTTTATAGGAATAAAACACTGAATTTAAGTGTAGCAATTAATTAAATTAAAGAAATTACATTTGGAATTATTAGGAAATAGAACATTTTAGAGGACGGTACTACTGTGTCTAAAAGTAAGAATAATTTTCAATTTAAAATTCCCCGGACTTATGGAATTTTAATTTTTTTCTTTTTTTTTATGTTGCTGGCATTGTCCTTGACATCTGTGTGAAAATTAACGTCCAAATATTCATTAGTATTTGAGTTACGCTTGGCTTTGTGAGACGCTAAAGCTGATTCCGCAGATTTTTGAAATGTCTGAATAAATTGTGCAAATAATTTGCATTACATTTTGTTTTTCGGAAACGTATAGAATGTTGCAAATGGCACTCGGTGAGCGTTCTTATATTGGAAAGAAATGTTTACAAGTAGTATAAACAGTTCAAAGAAGGCCGAGAACGAGTTGAAGACGAAGAGCCCTCTGGTCGAACATCAACTGTCGACCTCCTCAATCGACGTAGCTCATGTCCAAAAAAATTATAGATTTGGTGCTTGCAAACCGTCGATTTATAATTAGAGACATTGCTGAAGAAGTTGGAATTTCAAAAGGTCGGTCAATTCCATTTTCAGCCTCAAACGCTTCAAATCTTGATTGGTACCGAAAGGCTGAATGCGCCAGCTCACACTGCATTTATTCTTGGTGTTTTTTTGCCAAAAATGAAACCTATATCGTTCCATTACCACCGTATTCACATCGTGCACACCGTTTTCAGTCGATTGAGGTACACTACATTTTGTGTCGATTGAAGCGATTCAACGTGAATTGTCGTGCGCTTTGAAGGCCATCGCTGCCGATGGCTTTTAGCATGCATTGAGTATAGGAAAAAAGTTGGCATAAGTGCATTGTGTCCGGAGGCGATTAACTACTTTAAAGGCGATGAAATAAATTTGGGGAAGAATAAATAAAGAGTTTTTGAAAAAAAAAAATTATTGATCTTACTTTTTGGGCATAGTGGTGTGCAATAAGTTGTATATAATGTTATTAACTTTTTTTATAATAATTGGCATTTTCTGAATTGTAATAATATGTAAATCAGCTTCAACGAAATTTTTTACTGTAGTCTTCTAAAATAAATAAATACTTATCAGAATTTTTTTTTACTTTTAAAACGTTTTTATGTTATTAACCAACAATTTGCTAATTTCTTCTATCAACAGATGTCTTTTTTTTCTTCTAAAAGCTTTAAAAACATTTTTTTCCTTTCTTCACAAATAGGTTTTTCTCTTTCAAAATTGCTTCTTCTCAACAGTTGGCAAGAACTTAACGAGAAAACAAATCTAATTCTTTGAAGATTTTTTTTTTAAACTTTTCTTCTGTGTGCTCCAGAGCCTTAAGCACGTGGAAAGCGATCCCCTTTTTTAGAAGGAAAATTTGTGGGTTAGCCATTCTTTTCTAACCCAGTTTGCACCTACCGATCCTGAATGCCAAACTCATGCAAACTTATTTACCCCATTTACTGAAAATAGAATTTACCCTTAAAGGTCCACTATGGCTTTTTAATGGAACTTAACACTTTAGAGGGAGGTTTTTTTTAATAAGGTGGGAAATTTCGCAATCTCTTTAAAACTCGAACCTAACTCTTTTATAAATAGTTTTTCATTACGACGGCGATACCTAAGGTAGTTGAAAGAGAAGATTTTAAATTTTGTGCGCACCTTTCTTACTTTTTATTTTTAAATCTTTTCTTGTCTTTCTTTCTTTCTTTTTTTTTTTTTTTTTTTTTTTTTGCAAACTTCGGTTTATTTACGGAAGTTTTTTAATCAAATGGAAAGTTTTACTGTGTTATGGTTTGGGACAAATTTTTCGCAAGAAAACACTTGATATTTTTTTTTTTTTTTTTTTTAAGAATTTTTTTTGTAAACAAAGTGCGTTAAATTGTTTTGGAAAGGCGTTCTACAAACTCTTTTATCGATCTTGGTTTTCGAATTTTACTTTAAGAAGAGAGGTAGAATAGTGTGATTGAATTACTCGACATCACTAGGAATAGAAACTTTTACGTTCTTTTATAAATATTTTTATTTGTTTTGCATCTTCACCAAATATGCTAAAGCACTTCCAATACTATTGGAACGCACGTTTTAAAAATAATATTAAAAAAAATATCACTTGCAATCCTTTAAAAATTTCAGATTTTCTCATAATATTCAATATATAAATGCAAATAATATATAATCATATATTATTTGTAAATGTAAAATTTTGATAAAATATTGATATAAATTTTGGCTTTAAGAAAAAGTGTTAGAAAAATGAATCAATAAATGAATGGAAAATGAATTATTTTCTTAAAAATTAAATTTTAGCTTGGTTTAAAAAAATACAGTTTCATGGAATTCATTCATTTTTATAATGTTATGAAAATTTGATTTTGGCAATTTAGATAAGTTTTTATTAATTGCAGGTAAAAAATAAATGTCTTATTGTTTAATTAGATAAATAATTTACTTTTTTGTATTGTATTTTGTTTCTAATATGACGAAATTCATAAGTGGAATGATAACATTAAATAATTTAAAAGTTAAAAACAAGTTAACAAATTATTTATTTACGTAATATAGAAAAATCTGTGCTGTTTGTTTTATAATATATTCATCATAATGTTTTTTGACTTGACTAAATTAAATTTATTATTTTATTGTAACAATAATATTTGCTAAACTCTTTGAAAATTATGCATTTTCAAACATTCTCTTTTAAAATTTATTGTGGGAATATTAAAAAAAAAAATTTTTTTTTGTTAATGATATAAAAATATTTTTTTTTTATTAAATGTTTGTGTTTGATAAACAAAACTTATTTTTTTTTAAATGTGATACTTTTACATATTTTTTTGTTAAAAAAATAATTTGCTTTCAAATACTTTGTGAATATTTACCATTTCGTAGTCTAGTAGGAGGAGTTAATAAATTAATAAAAATAAATTTAATAAAAAATTTAAAATAAATTAAATAAAAATAATTTATATTTTAAGCATTATTAATGTTATAATAATTTAAATTTTTTAAATAATTTTATGGAAATAATTATAAATAAATGTAAATAAATAAATATAAATGTTTATTTTAAATAAAAATAAATTTAAATTAAATTACAAAAACCAAATGATATCTGTTATTCAAAAGAATTTTATTTGAAATGTAACTGTTATTCAGAAAAATATACGATAAATAAATTTATTAATAAAATAATTAATTAATTACATTTTTTAAATTGTTGTGCGATTATTTTATTTTAAGTACAGATTTTGTATAGGCAAAGTGTTTTAAGTAATATTTCTTAATTATATTTTCTCATTTTTATGCAAAAACTCTTTAAACTTAAAAAAAAAAAAATCAAGATTAAATTATTATTTTTATATCAATCTATTCAAAATAATTTATATCAAGAAAATTAAATAAGATATACTTTTTATATATTCCCCTTTTTCATTTTGATAATATTTTAATAATAACGTCCTAAAAAAATGAAAAAAGTTGAAATAATTTTCTAGTTACAGTCACAAATTGAAATCTAAAATTATTCACAGATTCATTAACATAATTTTAAATTAATGCTTATGTTAAAATATTAGTTATCTAAACGAATATCTTTAAGGCGTATAAGATGGTTCAAAGTGATCGATGGATTTTAAATTTATATTAAATTTTGAAAACTATAATGATAGTTTTTTTTTTAATTTGGAAGATTTCGCTTTTGAACACGCTAAGCCTGTTGATCAATTTATAAAGTAAAACATCATTTCCGTTAATCATCATTATTACTTAGGAAGTACGTAAAGGAGGAAAACTTTCTTGTAGAATTTTCTGAGGCAATAGCACCGCGTTTAATTAGATAACTAGTATAATGTAAGCTATTGACTTACAGTCGATAAGGCCAGGCCTACTGTCGATAACAAACACTGTCATTATCTCCTTTGATCAATGTCTTCAAAAACTGGTCTAAAATTTAAGACTGATCATGGTTGAAACTTTGGATTTTTGTATGCTAACTAATAACCTTATTTTAAAAACAAGAATAAAAGCATGACGAATATAGTTCAAATTTTCAATGCTTTGCTGGAACCATTGATAATTTTGCTAGAAAGTATTAAATAAATATTGGCGTCTATTGTTGCTTGAATTAAAATTATTTAATTTACCAATAGGTAAGAGGCATATACACTGCATAAAAAAAATAGAAGGACAGTGTGTTTTTGCCAATTAATATCTCTTATTTTCTCCTAACTACCAGATATTTATGCAGATTTAGTTTAATGACCCTTTTTTTCATTTTAGGCAAAAATTAAACATCTACCGCTAATATTAATAATAAAATTAATATATATAATTTCCGATGCGTAAAAAAAAAAGTAGAAGGACACTTGCTAATATATTTAATTTAGTGAGCAGTTCTTTAGTTAAATAGTGATTTTGTACTTTGTTTTATCCTTTTCTGTCAAAAAAATCTAATTTGTTTAAAAGTTACGCTGTTTCTCCGTTCTCAGAAATGCCTAAATGAATACCATTGAACGATTTACAAAAAGGCCAAATTTCCGCATATCAAAATGATGGTAAAGGTGTCAGAGAGATTGCTCGATTGTTGCAGGTGAGCCCCAATACAGTTTTAAACTTTATCAGAAATCCTTATAAAAATGGAAAGAAAAAGAAGACTGGTAGACCGAAAAAGTTAACATCACGTGATGAAAGAAAACTTGCTCGTGTGCTTAAGAAGAACAAAGGAAGTGTTTCAAAGGCAAGAAATCAAGCAGGACTTAATCATGTGACGAAACAAACAGTTTACAACTATATTAAAAGATCTAAAAAAATTAATTTTCAAAAACGGAAGCATCATCCTAAGTGGACACAAGCTCACATTGATAACCGTTTAGCGTGGGCTAAGGAGCACATGTCCTGGACTACAGAATGGACTTCTGTGATATTTTCCGATGAAATGAAATTTAACTTAGACGGTCCAGACGGATATCAGCACTACTGGCATTGGATATCAGCACTACTGGGAATGAAGATGAATACTATTCAACACGACAAATGGGAGGAGGGAGTTTAATGGTTTGGTTGGCTGTTGGATACGGAGGAAGGACAAGTCTGGTTTTCTTAAATGGTAGGCAAAAAATAGAGACTACATTCAAGTGCTGAATTCCGAGCTTCTTCCTTATGGTTCTGACTTGGAGTGTGAAGAGTGGAAATTTCAGCAAGACGGGAGCTTCCATTCACACCGCGGCTGGAGTCAAAAATTGGTTCCTAACAAATAATGTGGATGTTTTACCATGACCAGCCAAAGGTCCTGACCTTAATATAGTGGAAAACATCTGGGCAATGCTAGTTCGTCGAGTTTATGCTGATTTAAGGCAATTTGATTCGCTAACTCAGCTTCGAGAAGCATTGAAGGACTCGTAGAACAATTTCTTGGAAGAGAAGTTCAATCTCTATACAATTCACTTCCAAACAGAATATTTGAAGTTATAAAGTCCAATGGGAAGAACATTCCTTATTAAAATCACTATTTTTTCATTCATTATAATGCTGTCCCTACTTTTTTTACAAAGTTTCAAAAGAGAGAAACTATTTTTGTTGCCATTAATATTTTTTGCTGGAATATCCTAATTCTGATGTTAAAATTGTATTTTTAAAATATTTGTAAAATGTTTCTAATAAAAATTTTAGTAAAAATAAAATATTTTTCGGTTATTGTTACAAAATCAAGTGTCCTTCTACTTTTTTTTACGTAGTGTATAATTATAGGTATGTACGTGAGACGAAAAAGGAGAAATACCCGAGTTTTTTATCACCCTTGATTAGCTTTAAAGAGTTAATAGTCCTGAATGTTGAGTAAATGCAGACGTTCAGTTTTGCTTTGTGTTTTATTTTAAGGGGATGAATTAATTTTAAAAAAATATTGAGAAATCATTGAGTTTTTCGAAATTTCTTGAGTTAACTTTTTAATGAGGTATTTTGTATTTCACCTTATGTTCATAAGAGAAATAAAATAACTGTTCTACATGATTTTTAGAGTTTCACACTCATGGCATATAAAACAAAATAAGGGTGAAATTTTACAACTCCGTATCAGATTCGATCTCATTTTAAATGCAGGACATACTCTTGTAACGTGGTATGGAGCATATTTTTTTTAAAAAAAAAAAAAACTATTAACAGGTGCACTGTCTAATCCGATCCTCTTCTTATCAGATTAAGTAAAAATAAAAAAGCAAAAAGGCAGACAAGATATCTTAAGGTACATCCCGATTCATATGTGTACAAAAACACGATTTCTCACCTATACCTATCAGACGTGTAGGTATGTTTATGAGGCGAAATATATTAGTTCATATATATATATAAATTGATGATTGATTCCAAATTGGGCAAAGAAAACTTGGTATGTCATTTTTATGCAATTAAACTTCAGCAAACTTCCATTTATATTGTTTGTTTATAACATGTGAAACTGACTGCAATTTATATGCTATGAGTGTGAAACTCTAAAATTCGCATAGAACAATTATGTTCTGCTATTAGTATAAGGTGAAATACAAAATACCTCATTTAAAAGTTAAATCCAGAAATTTCGAAAAATATAACAAGATATAAATATTTTTTTAAATTACTACTTCCCCTTAAAATAACAACACAATGTATTGATGCGCATCTACATTTACTCAACATTCAGAACTATTAACTCTTTAAACCAAATCAGGCCGTAATTGCAATAGAAGGAGAAGAAAAATGTCAAAAGCAAATGATGAGCAAACTGCCAAATCCTAATTTTTGACGGCATCTTCATAACGTATGGCTGGCTCTAAAGAAAACATAATTGTTCGGCATTTCCCTCTACTAGAAACTGTCTCCATCGGATCAATTTGATTAATAATGAATCCAGAATCAGAAAAGAACGCTTCTCATTAACTGCGAATACTAATCATTGGAACTAATTTACCGAACAACTGCAGCAAAAGATTCCTAATGACAATTTTATTTCAGGAGGTTATTAAACGTTAGAAGCGTTGTTAAGCTAAGTTAATGATCACCCCACTAACAACAGCAATTTTATTTATGTTTCTATATTCTTTTTTTTCCTTCACATAATTATGCTCCATCGCTTTCTATTTATAATTAGGTTCCTTTCAGAAAAATGACACTCTTCAAAATTTGAAGCGATGAGCATTCGATGTTGATATTAGCAGCATGCTAAATTTGTTGTTTGAATCTCAGACTGCTTGTTTATGTAGTGATATCTCGATTCAATTCGCTTTTGCCCCACTGTAATCGGACTTAATTCACGAGTAGCCTGCTTTTTTTGCTTTGGAGTCCATCTATAAATTGGAAAGCTAGCTATTTAGCACTTAAATTTAGGACCCATTTAAGTTTGTAAATTATTTGATTTTAAAACTTAGCATTTGTGTGTTTCAAATTCAGTTTTTCATAGATCAGCTAATATAGCAACAAAATGTTATTGGTCCCATAAGTGCTTTGTTGGACAATGTGCTATTTGATTTTTTTAATATCAAGTATAACAATTTCGTTGTAACTCTTAATTAGGATCTTTCAAAAGATTGGAACACATGAGAGATTTTATGTTTCATCATAATCATGTATGTTAAGTGGGTTTTCTCCTATAATTTGAAAAGGTTAGGCATTTGGAGCTTTCAGATATAATACTTCATTGAGGAAAACTTCATTTTTTTCTTGAGTGCATCAAATTTGCTGTCCTGCATATTTCAGTTTTAATTGATATATCTGAACCCAGACTTAGACTTCTATTATGTCATCAATATCTTTAACTTTTTTTTATTTCAAGTTTGATTATATCAAATAAATATTTAAAAACTAAATTAAATTTCCTTTCATTGAATACTAATTTTCTAATGCTTCAGTAAATATTTCAAGTGATTCAGTATGTATGTTTTCTGGATTTTTTTACTACATATAACATTTAATTTGTTTGCAAAACTCATAATTTTCTGAATTCATTTTTTTATTTTATCCTTTTGCGTTTTACCCATAATTAGCCATTCTGATAATAAATCAGGAAAAATTCATGAATTAATAGTTATTAAATATTTAAAAATAAAAAATAATAAATAACTTTACATTCTAATAAATAGCATAAATTTTATATTAAAATATTTTTTTAAAAAATTTCTAATTGAAATGAAGAAAACACCTTTTCACTAAATATATGCTTTTAATTTAGGAAAATATAGCATAGAAATGAATAAATATCTGTAAAATAATGTTTAAAAAAAACATTTTTTAAAAAGAAAGAGATTGCCTAATTTAAATAAACTGCTTTTTTACTAAATTTTCTTAGGTTAATTCAGTGTAAATATAAATCCAACTTAACAATTTTAAATGACTTCAATGGATTTTTAAAATAGAGAAAATTTGTTTGAATAAGCCAAATACATTCAGCCATAAACTATTTCAAAAAATAAAATAAATATCAGATTATATAGCTTTTATGGAATTTTCAATTTCGAAATATTTGATATCAGCAGATTTTAAGTGAAAAAATTTTTTTGGTGAGGAATTTAAGCATTGTATTACCTATACCGTCTTCGATAACATGGAACAAATCATCCGCTTACAAAAATGGAGAATTTTAAATTCCACGAATAATGACGTCATTTATCCGAACTCGAATCCCATCAATCAAAACGTTCCAAGCCATAGAACTCTTTAAAAAGCTTTTATAAAAGGGCAAATTTTTTTCAACGAGAGTTTTAAAAAAGGATGAAAAAACGTTTTTGAAGTTGCAAAGTGTTTGCCAAAGCTCTTCCAAAGAATAGCAGACATTTTTTCCTTCAAATGAAGCCTTATTTGATAGCGATAATTTTTTTTTCATTTTTCATAGGTCAGAATAAAGCATAAATTAAGAATAAAAAGCGTTTCGTTAAGGAAAAATTTTCAAAGCAGCAGGTTAGAGCTTTGTTTTAAAAGTTTATTCATATTTGGACTTTGGAGTAGAATTTTAATGAGGACCCTTAATTCTTGGGCCCATATTTCACATAACTCTTTTCATTATATAATGAGCTTAGGCTTTAAAAATCGTTTTTGAAATTCAGAATATCTCATGGGATATCACGTATAGATAATTGTTTTCCAAAATCCATATTTTTTGAAAATATTTTTTAATAACCCTTGAAAATATTTTATTAAGATTAAAAAAATGATTTAAAGAATTTTGCATTAAAAACAATTAAGTAATTGCTTATATTTTCTTAGAATTTCCCTTACCCAAATAAAAAAAAATAAATAAAAAATAAATATATTGTAAAGTGAAAGTTAAAATTTGTATTAATAAAAAAACAACTAAAATATTTTATGTTTATTTGAATTATATAATACATTTTACATGAATATTATTCTATTATGCTCATGCATCATTTTGTATACTTGACCACATGGGGCTAAAAAACGAATATAATTGAGTAATCTTTTAATAGCAAAGAACAGACGCAAATGAGTGAGATATGTTCAACAATAGGTTAGTATTGTTAACATTGCTTTAATCCCAATATTCTACAGATCTTCATTGGCGCAACAGCCCATGGTGGGCCAAGGCCAGTCTGCCTACTGGCAGATTTCGAGACAGGAGATATTTTCATTTTTAAGGGATAGGTTGTCAGCTCTACACCCAACTACGGTTTAAAGGGGACGCGAAACAACGATTTACAGTCATATTAAACCGCGGGCCTGAATGGCCATGTGTCCAGCGCTCGGCACTCGGTTTCAGGTTCCTAGTTTCGGTGGTGCCATGGATGTTTATAGTGGTTCGGAATCCACCTTAAACAGTAGATCCTGGTCTAACATGATCATAGAGCGTTGCGGGGGTATTGTTACTCCGCGTCCGTAGCTTATCTTCAAGCTACACGCACCTCCTGGGTAGTGCAAAGTGAGTAACGTCGGTGCAGCCTTGCCTTAAGGCATCAAAGACAACTGTTTAAGTGTTTGCCAGCTGCATTAGAATAAAAAAAATTTTATTTCTCCTAATTAGTATAAGGAGAAATTTTAAATACCTATTAAGAAATTTTGAAAAACTTTACAAGCTCTCATTTTTTTTTAATTGGCAACTTCCCTTTAAAATAAAAAATTGCAATAATGCGCATCTGCATTTCATTCAACATTCAGAACTATTAACTCTTTAAAACAAATCAGGACCTAATTGCAATAGAAGAGGAAAAAAGTCAAAAAGCAAATGATGAACAAACTGCCAAATCCCTAATTTTTGATGGCATCTTCATAACGTATGGCTGGCTCTAAAGCAAACATAATTTTTCGACAGTTCCCTCCACTAGAAACTGTCTCCATCGGATCAATTTGATTAATAATGAATCCAGCACAAGAAAAGAACGCTTCTCATTAACTGTGAATACTAATCATTGGAACTAATTTACCGAACAACTGCAGCAAAAGATTCTAATGACAATTTTCTTTCCAGACATTATTAAACGTTAGAGGCGTTATTAAGCTAAGTTAATGATCACCCCCCACTAACAACAGCAATTTTATTTATGTTTCTATACTCTTTTTTTTTCTTCACATAATTATGCTCCATCGCTTTCTATTTATAATTAGGTTCCTTTCGGAAAAATGACACTCTTCAAAATTTGAAGCGATGAGCATTCGATGCTGATATTAGCAGCATGCTAAATTTGTTGTTTGAATCTCAGACTTTTGTTTATGTAGTGATCTCTCGGTTTAATTCGCTTTTGCATGGCTGTAATTGGACTTAATTCACGAATAGCCTGCTTTTTTTTGCTTTGGAGTCCATCAATAAATTGGATAGTTAGCTATTCAGCACTTAAATTTAGGACCCATTTAAGTTTGTAAATTATTTGATTTTAAAAATACTAGCATTTGTGTGTTTCAAATTCTTTTTTTTCCTAGATCAGTTAATATAGCAATAAAATGTTATTGGGTCCCATAAGTGCTTTGTTAGACAATGTGTCATTAGATTTTTTTAAATGGGTAAGTATAACAGCCATGAATTTCGATGTATCTCTTAATTAGGATCTTTTAAAAGGTTAGAACACATGATGGATTTTATGTTTCATTATAATCATGTATCTTAAGTGGGTTTTTCCTAGATTTTGAAAAGGTTAGGTCTTGGAGCTCCCAGATATAATACTTCAATAGAATGCTTCATTTTTTCTTGATGGCAACTGAATTTGTTGACATATATATTTCAGTTTTAATTGATATATCTGAACACCATCTACTTATTACGTCATTAATATCAGCAATATTTTTTTTTTCCAAGTTTGATTGTATTAAGTAAAAATTTAAAAAAAAGATATGTTAAATTTTCCTTTACTGAATAATAATTTTCTAGTGCTTTAGTGTGTGTTTTAGTGATTCAGCGTGATGTATTCGGATTCTTTTACTACATGCAATATTTCATTGGTTGCTTAGAGAGACTACTTGTTATGTATGATCTCTTGTTTTAATTCGCTTTTGCCGTTTCCCATTCATTCACGAATAGCCTGCTTTTTTTTTTCCGCTTTCGTCCATCAATAAATCGGATAGGTAGCTGTTCAGCATTTAAATTTAGGACCCCTTTATAGTTCGTTTAAGTTTGTAAATTATTTCATTTTAAAAATGCTAATATTTGTTTGTTTCAAATTCAGTTTTTTTCCTAAATCAGTTAATAAAGCAATAAATGTTATTGGTTCCATAAGTGCTTTGTTAGACAACGTATCATTGATTTTTTTAAAATCAAGTATAACAGTCATGAATCTCGATGTATCTCTTAATTAGGATCTTTTAAAAGAGTAGAACATATGATGGAGTTTATGCTTCATCATAATCATACATGTTAAGTAGGGTATCCCCTAGATTTTGAAAAGGTTAGACCTTTGGAGTTTCCCGATATATTACTTCCTTGGATGAAGGTTTTTTCTTGATGGCAACTGAATTTGTTGCCATGTATATTTCAGTTTTAATTGATATATCTGAACCCATCTATTACGTCACTAATATCTTCAACATGTTTTTAGTTCGAGTTTGATTGTACTAAGTAAAAATTTAAAATTTATGTTAAGTTTTAATTTATTGAATAATAATTTTCTAGTGCTTCAGTGTGTATTTCTAGTGATTCAATGTGTATATTTTCTGGAATTTTTTTACTGTATGTAATATGTCACTTGCTTGCACAACTCACAATTTTATCAGTTTCCTTTTTTTTTTATCATCATTTTACGTTTTACCCATATTTAGCATTTTGATAATAAATTAAAATAATTAGAATTAGCGGTTATTAAATATTTAAAAATAAAAATTAAAGAATGATATTTAATAAATACCATTTTATATTTAAATTTTCTGAAATGTCGAGAACAACTTTTCACTGATACATTTAATTAATCAATACATTTAATTCAGGTAAATATAAAATATCATACATAAACTTACATTAAATAATGTTTAGAACCATTTTTAAAAGAGAGAGCATAATTTAAATAAGTTGCTTTTTTACAAAAAAATTCTTTTGAATTAATTCAGTTTAAATATAAATCCAATTTAACAATTTTAAATGACCTTAATACATTTTTAAAATAGAGAAATTTTGTTTGAATAAGCCAGATATATTCAACCATAAACTATTTAAAAAATAAAATAAATATTAGATTATATAGATTTCAGTAGTTTCCATTTTATTTTTTTATTTCAATTTCAACTTTGTTACATCACGTTGCTTTTTGTGCACATTTAGTATTCTCATAATCAATCAGTGAAAATTCGTGAATTAGCGGTAATTAAATATTTAAAATTTAAAATTAAAGAGTTGTATCTAATGAATACCATTTTATATCTATATTGTTAAATTTTCTGAAATGACAAATGCAACTTTTCACTGCTATACATACTTAATTCAGGAAAATATAAAATAGCATAAATAAATATATATAAAATAATGTTCAAAACCATTGTCAAAAAAAAAAAAAGAGTCCACAATTTAAAACAAAATGCTTTTTACTAAAAACTCTTTTTATTTAATTCAGTATAAATATAAATCCAACTTAACAATTTTAAATGACCTTAATGCATTTTTAAAAAAGAGAAAATTTGTTTGAATTTTCTGAAATGACGGAAAATATAAAATAATATAAAAGAATATATATAAAATAATGTTTAAAACCATTTTTAAAAAGATAGAGCATAATTTAAATAAAATTATTTTTTATTAAAAATTATTTTTTATTTAATTCAGTGTAATTATAAATCCAGCTAAACAATTTTAAATGACCTTAATACATTTTTAAAATAGAGAAAATTTGTTTGAATACGCCAAATACATTCAAACATAAACTATTTCAAAAAAATAAAATATATATTAGATTATATAGCTTTCCAGCATTTTTTCAATTTCGAAATAATCCTTGTAAGCACTTGATATCAGCAGATTTTAAGCTTAAGAAAACCTTTTTTGGTGAGTAATTCAAGCATTGGATTACCTATACTCTCTTCGATAACATGGAACAAATCATCCGTATGCAAAAAAGAAGTATTTTAAATTCCAGGAATATGACGTCATTTATCTGAACTCGAATCCCACCAATCAAAATGTTCCAAGCCATAGAACTGTTTAAAAAGCTGTTATAAAAGGGCAAATTTTTCAACGAGAGTTTAAAAAAAAAAAAGGATGAAAAACGTTTTTGAAGTTGCAAAGTGTTTGCCAAAGCTCTTCCCAAGAATAGCAGACATTTTCCTTCAAATGAAGCCTTATTTGATAGCGATAATTTTTTTCATTTTTGCATGGTCAGAATAAAGCATAAATTAAGAATAAAAAAAAAGCGTTTCGTTAAGGAAAAATTTTCAAAGCAGACAGGTTAGAGCTTTGTTTTAAAAGTTTATTCATATTTGGACTTTGGAGTAGAATTTTAATGAGGACCCTTAATTCTGGGCTATATTTCACATAACTCTTTTCATTATATAATGAGCTTAGGCTTTAAAAATCGTTTTTGAAATTTAGAATATCTCATGGGATATCACGAATAGATAATTGTTTTCAAAATCCATATTTTTTGAAAGAAAATTTTTAAAACTATTCAAAAAATATTATTAAGGTTTAGAAAATCATTTTAAAAGAATTTTGTGTTTAAAACAATTAAGTAATTTTTATATTTCCTTAGAATCCTTTTCCCCCCCCAGTAAAAAAAATTTAAATATATTGTGAAGTGAAAGTGAAGTCTGTTGTTAATATTATTAAAAAACAGCTAAAAATACTTTGTATTTATATGAATTACATAATGCATTTTATATTTTTTTCCTTATCTCACTTGGTAGACAGCAGCATCTAGACCAAATCCAATAACCTCATGGAAGGAGGGAAAGGGGGAACAGCTTCTGCCGTGATGGAACATCGGTAGGTAAAAGTGTGACTTGGCTCCGTGTCGTTGAAGGAGGGAAGGGCCTTCCGGGAGAACTTTTAGGGAAAACTACCCTACATTTGTTTATCGTATGGGAGAAAACCCGAAAGACTTTCACTAGGTAAACTTTAACTTCCACTTCCCACTCACTGGGCAAGATGCTGAACATCACAAACGTCATCAAGCCTCCATTTTTTGAAACAGTATCTACAAACAAAGCCACCAGCGAATTGAACTCCGCATTAATGCTCACCAGCGATGTGCATTGCCACTGAGTCACGAGTCAGGCATACAATTTACATCAAAATATGTATGCTTATTTGATCATTCTATTATTCTCGTGCATGATTTTATACATTTTGTTGCACATTAGCATGGGATTATTATCCTCGTACATGGGATTGATTGCACATGGGATTAAACTGGGATTACACATTACTTTACTTATAATGGCGTAATCTTTTAATAGCAAATAACAGATGCAGATTGAGATATGTTCACCAATAGTTTAATATTGTTAACCTTACTTTAATACCAATATCCCACAGATCAGTGTGCTCTAATATTTTTCTCTCCTGTACTCTTTATTATAACTTTCCTTTATGAGTATTTCAATTCTTTCATGATTTATCTATCTCCTCTCTGTATGCAAAAAAAAAAATTTTTTTCGATAGGTAGTAATATTTTTAAGTTATCTGCCAAATTAATAACCAATGAAATTTATGGACTTTTTATATGACAGTTTACGTTTTTTTTTTCTTACTTTACATTTAAAGTTCTATAAAAAAATGGAACGAAGACGAGACTTATTAATACACGTTGCGCAGTTCAAGTATGATTGACAAGCTTAAATAAAAATGCCTATACCTGAAGCTCTACGATAAATCAAGATTTTCTCAGAAGAGTTATTAGAAGCATAAAGAACATTAAAGAGGGAGGAGAGAACATGTGATATGATTGGTGGTGGGCAGAGCCAATGATAACAAATGATCAATCGATAACTAGGTTTGAGCCTATTATTTCCTTTTCCTTTTTTTATGATTTGTGCCATTATTTATATTATTTTCAAGAACTATTAGATTTTTATATTTTAAGTATACGCCACGTAACTTGGTTTACGTGAGTAGTTGCAATATATACTTCCTCTTCTTCATTAGAGCAGCAGTCCCATTGTGGGCCAAGACAGCCTGCCTATTGTCAGATTTCGAGATATGAGATTTTTTTTTTTTTTTTACGGGGTAGGGTTTTCATCCCAACTCTACTATTAAAAATGGATTCGAACCACAACATACATTCATGGCAACGAATATATACATCTACCGAAAACAATTATTTTTAGCAAATCACATTTAATATCAAACAAATCTTGTGTATTCCTCTCCCACTTGGAAACTCAGAGCTACGTGGAACAGTCTTACATGCAGACACTTTAAGAAGTATACTTTTAGTATCATGTATATTATATACAGATACATATTGTAAAAATACGTAATTAGTTAATATTAGTATACTGTTTTTTTTTCTGGCAATGTTTGCCTGTAGTGTTTCTTATACTATTATTTGCTCATTTAGATAAATTCAAAACTAAAACGTAAACTATTTTTAAGTAGTATCACGTATTCATGTATTAGCATCATATTATCACTATTTATCATATACAATTTAGCATACATATACTAATACACCTCACCATACTTAGAGCTGAGTTGTTCCTTTACAATTTGGAAATGATGTGGATGACAATTCTGATTGGATCTCTACAGTCGTATGAGACCGAAACCTATGGCTTAAAGTGGATTCCGTCGGAATTCGAACACGAAACCTTTGGTACCGGGCCCCAGAGCGCTAGCCACTCGGCCATCAGACCACCATTTAGCATACATCATATTATCACAATTTAGCATCAAATTAATTCTTCATTTTAACAATAAATATTTATTATTGCAATTTTCCTTAAGTAAAAAGCTTGGTCAACATCTTTAAATTTATATTATACTGATAAAAAGAAAAGCCATAAAAAACAATTCCCAAACAGTAAACATTTTTTATATCTAAGATACATAACGATTATTTGAGACTATAAATGGTTGAGACTATTGGAGAATTAAAAAATATAAACAATTTTACATTGTTAAAGAAAAAAGATCTCATTCCTTGAAACATAATTTCAAAATCACAAATATTATAAAATATTAACTATTTCCAGAATGAAGGAATTAGTTAAATATTTTTCGTGGGTTGAGGGTTTAGTCGATGAGACTTATCAGACTAAAATTTGGAAAATGAAAATCATAATTTTATCCATTTTATAGATTTTGGTGTATGTACAACTATTGCAAGACGTTCTTAAGAGTACAGAAAATGAATTTCCTTCGAGACTTATCTCCCTAGAGACCATTGATTATTTTATTTAAGGATAAGTATCTAAAGAGACCTGGCCAAAGTGTGACTACTCTTTCGTGGCTAAGGAAATATCCTTAAATTTATTATGTACTAATATTGGAATTTGTAAAGCCTCTTTTGGTAGGAAATTGTATCAGCAAGTTTAGCTTTTCTAAAATGAATATGCAACACTAGTCGTTTTCAAAGATTAGCATTAGAATTTATTGGAGACTTGTGACATTAGAGACCAATACTTATTTTTAAATATAAATTCCGAAGGGTAAAAGTTAACTCTTTGGTGGTTAATTATATTAAACCTGGTACAGGTGTCTATTGTATGCTGTTTACCTCCTGTACTAATTTTGAAGGCGTAGTAACACCTTTGATGGAAAAATTGCAGGAGTTTATGAATTTGTCAATGGTAAAAGTAAAGGGAATTTCAACAATTCTCTGTAAATTGTGACCGTCAGAGCAATGAAGAAGCAGATTTGTCATTCTTTGAGCCTGAGGTGACCGAGCCCTGTGACCATCGCTTTGGTGCTTGCTGCAACAGATTTTGGGTTCAAGTTCAGACAATGCCATGGATGTTTGCAGTGGTTCGGAATCCACTTTAAACCATGGGTCCCGGTCTAATATGACTGTAGAGCTTTGTGCTTACTACTACACCATACCACACCAGATCACTGTGTTTAGAGCTGAGTTGCCCCTTTACAGTTTGGGAATGATATGGGTGAGAAGAAGACTGACTAGGGCTCTGTGACGCTCTACGGTCATATGAGACCGGGACCTACGGCTTAAAGTGTATTCCGAACTACTAAAAACATCCATGTCCCCACCGAACCCGAAACCCTTGGTTCCGGGCGCCAGTGCATTAGGCACTCGGCCATCAGACTCCCATTTACCATACATCACATTATCACTATTTGGCATCAAATGTATCCTTCATTTTAGCAATAAATATCTATAGTTCAATTTTCCTTAAAAAAAAACTTGACTGAACTCTTTAAATATTATACTGATGAAAAGAAAAGCAATCAAAAAACTATTTACAAACAAAGGATTTTTTTATCTCTAAGATACATTGCGATTATTTGCACCAAAAATGACTGAGTCTATTGGAGAATTAAAAATACATACAATTTTCCATCAAGTACACTATTAAAGAGAAAACTCATTATTTTTACCATAATTTCAAAATCACAAGTATTATAAAATGCTAAACGTCCAGAATGATTGGATTAAGTGAAGTATTTTTCATAAGTTGAGAGTTTGGTCGATGAAACTTATTCTGATTAAAATTTGGAAAATGAAAAACATAATTTTAACCAATGTATAGATTTTTGCTATATGCATAGAACTGTTGAAATATTTAAGAGCATCTTCAAAGAGCAGAAAATGAATATCCTTCGAGACTTACCTCCCTAGAGACCATTGATTATTTTATTTAAGGATAGTTATCGATGGTAAAGAGGCTATTCTTGCGTGGGTAAGACAAGATCTTTACCTCATGTACTTCTATTGGAATTTGTAAAACCTCTTTTGGTAGGAAATTGTATCAGCATGTTTAGCTTTTCTATATTGCATATGCAACACCAGTCATTTTCAAAGATTAGCTTTAGAATTTATTGGAGACTTGTTACATTAGAGACCAATACTTATTTTTAAATATAAATGCCGAAGGGTAAAAGTTAACTCTTTGTTGGCTAATAGTATTAAAGCTGGTACTTGTCTATTGTAACCTGTTCATCTCCTATACTAATTTTGAATGTGTAGGAGACTTTTGAAGGAAAAGTTGCAGGAGTTGATTTTATCGATAGTAATATGTAAAGGGATCTCTGAAAATTCTGGCCTTCAATGAAGAAGCAGATTTGTCATTCTTTGGGCATGATAAGCCTAGTGATTAGTGCTTTGGTACTTGCTGCCACAGGTTTTGGTTTCGTGTTCAGGCAGGGCCATCGATGTTTGTAATCTTTCTGAATCATCTTTAAACCATGGACAACTACAAACAACCAGAAAAAACAACTTTATAAAATGTAAAAGACAACTAGTAACTAAAGCAACTAGAAAAAACAACTTTATATAATGCAAAAGACAACTAACGATTGATATTTTTTTTATAAATTCAGCAAACTGTATTTCTAATTATTTGTTTTGGATACATTTCCCTATATTTAGCAAATATATACAATGGTACAACTTATACAATGGTTAATTTAAGAGAATTTTCATCAAGACAGCAATCTGGACAAAAATAGAAACGGAGGCATTACCAATATTTATCAAGTTGACTCAAATTAAAACTGATGAGGCAACGCCATTTTTTTTTTTTCCATCTAATAAAACTTCAAATTCCAGATGTTGCTAACTTTCCATCTGCCATTTTGTCACGCATTCTTTCAAAGATTATCCATCCCTTTAAAAAAAAGACAATAAAACAGATTTAAAGAAGAGTTTTGAAAAAGTCATTCCACGGAGTTAGTGGAAAAAATTTGGACGAAAACTTTGAAGTCCATTACGTATAAGAGGCAAGCGATAAACTGAACAACTAAAACAAATAGAAAAAACAACTTTATAAAATGCAAAAGACAACTAGTAATTGGAGCAGCTAGAGAAAACAACATTATAAAATGCAAAAAACAACCAACGACATATATTTTTCAGAAATTCAGCAAGCTGAAATTCTAATTATTCGTTTATTTACATTTCCCGATTCTTAGCAAATATTATAAGGCACAACTTAAGCAAATTATACTAATACAATACAATATTAAGGGAATTTTCATCAAGACAGCAATCTGGACAAAAATAGAAATGGAGACCTTAGCAATACTTGCCAAACTGACTCAAATTAAAACTGATGAGCCAACGCCATTTTTATTTCCATCTAATAAAACTTCAAACTCAGATGATACTAACTTCCATCTCCCATTTTGTCACGCATTCTTTCAAAGATTATCCATCTCTTTAAAAAAAAGACAATAAAACAGCTTTGAAGAAGAATTTTAAAAAGTCATTTCCACGGAGTTAGTTGGAAACAAATTTGGACGGAAACTTTGAAATCCATTAAGTACAAGAGGCAAGCGAGAAACTGATGAACTGAACTGAGTACTTAACTTAAGACCTCAAACATCCGGTTTTAAGCCCGGGGCGGTGCATTTTTCTATTTCCTCTCAATTAACAGCTCTCAGCGATTAATCCTGGACACGTTTCCTGCTCAAAGCAGCTCTCGAAAGAGCAAAGTTTAATCGATACTTTGTGTTTAAAACCGGTTTAAGCCCCTTTCCTTGTAGGGGGTGTTACTGCCTCGTAAAAATCAAGACGCAGTGTTTGGAGGCGATTGAAGTTCTTGTGTGTGATGCGAGATTAGTTTTAATGACATGCTTTTTGTGAACTTCCTTTGATACATGTTGGCGTTCTTGGATCTCGTTTTTAACTGTTTGAATGCATGGCTAAAGTAAAGATAGTAAAAGCACCTTCTGATAATTTCATGTAGTCGTTTCTACATCGTTTAACAGGTCAAATTTCTCTAAATATCTTTGTTTAATTAAATTTTTTTTGCATAAAATGAAATGCCTTATTCAATAACAGAAAATTCCATGAAATTGAATAATGCCATTTGTTTCAAATTAACAGATTCAATATTAAAATTGATTATGAGGTTTCAGTGTTATTAAGATTGACTACTGGTGTTATTAAGATTGACTATTGATTGACTTATTATATCAAATAGTCAATCTGAATAATACTGAAGACGATATAATGATAATATGTTTCCAAAATGTGAAAATTTACTTATTTTAATTCCTAAAATTATTCACATTATTTATTAGTTTCTAAATGAGTCAGTGTAGGCCAACTTAATTAGTGATAAGAATAAAATTTAATTTATAGAAAGTCTTTTGCCTGTATGTTTTAAACATCAGATTTTATATAAATTGAAGTACTAAAGTTAATCTTTTATTTAGAAACTGAAAAAAAGTATATAGTCCTGTACGTATAAATAAATTTCATTTGCTTTTGTACCAACGCGTATTATCATCGTTATTTTTTTCGATAATTATATATATATATATATATATATATGTATCACTTGGTGTCACATGTTTCGGATTTTAGTTTTGACGGTGATATGGATGTTTGTAGTGGTTTTGAAACCATTTTATACCATAGGTTTCTGTCTAATATAACTGTAGAGCATTGGGCGTAAGGCGGACAACCCTACTTCTTTGTAAAAATAAAACATTCCATGTTTCAAAATCCATCAATAAGCAGAAGACCTTCCCCACCATAGGTTTATTGCGCTAATGAAGAAAAGAATGTACACACACATACATACATAATATGTGCATATATATATATTACATATTTACGAGAAAAATGTTTGATTATACACGACTTGATACAATAAGACATTTTTAAATGGAATATAATTTTCATAGAACATGGAACTAATCATAATATGAAGACAAGAAACAACATTTTATGTTAAAAATGCTTTTTTTTTTGTTTGGATCTTTGATTTTATCGAATTTCTTAATCTATTTAATACATTGTCATGATAAGCGATAGAATTTAAATAGAATATAACATAATCTTGTTATTTCAAAATACATGCACCAAACGTCATTTTATCCGAGTTGGCTGTTTCCTTCTATTTTTACATTGGACTTTGTGGATCCACATAATATTAACAGCAAGCCTCGTGTAGAATGAAAGGGAGAGTGAGGAGAGCTTCCAGATTGCTCACGGGAGACTTCTAGATCTCTTTCCTGAGGAATTTCGAGATTCAACTATCCTGCATTTATTGATGTGGAGAAAAAAAAACCACAAATAAACTCAAAACACTTTCAACACAGGAACTGCATGGAATATAACCAATGGATTCAAATCTTCAACATTCATTCATTCAACGTTCATTCATTCTAGCTGAATGAACCACTATTGCTCCAAAATAATTTTAGAAACGAATTAATTCCTATTTGTTCAGTTAAAGAATCATACAAAGTAATGTGGAATTTACTATATTTTTTCATTTATATTATTCAATTTCTTTATACACACATGTCCATAAATTAAGGATAATTCAGAATCACACAGAAATTGAACTCTAAAATAAAAATTTCACCTGTAGAATTATCACACACCTCTTGAAGAAGAATATGCAAATTACAGGAAACCACCAGATGGCGCGGATAGTACGTCACAATGACGAGAGTGTAAGAGAGGGGTATATAAGGAATGGTGGCAAAGTAGTAAAATTGTTCACAAGCGCTTTAAAAAGATTTTCAGTGCAATAACCGCCTAGTTATGGCATAAAGGAAGCATTTGGATGATTTTTTACGTGGTAGAATTATCGGACGACTGGAATGTGGATGTACCCAGCTATAAGTATCCGAGGAACTTGGAATCGCCCAGAGTGGCAACGATTGATTCCAAGATGATGGTAATGGGAGTAGATGTTACAGCCCAGGTCGCCCCCAAGTTACAAAGCCGAATGAGTACCGGTATTTAGCAGTTACTGCCGAAAAGAAACAGACGGAGCACAGCATCAGACCTGTCTCGTCAGCTCTCTTCAGCTACCGGTACGACAGTTTCAAGACAGACCGTGTACAGACGCTTAGGGCACATTGGTCTATATGCTCGTAGGCCTGTCAGATGTGTTCCACTTACCGCAACTCACTGTCGCCTGCGATTAACCTGGAGTAGAGAGCATGCATTGTGGACACCGCAACAGTGGTCTTGTGTGATGTTTTCCTACGAGTCCTGGTTTAGTTTGCAGTCTGATTCTCGCCGGACTTTCATATGGAGAGCGCCAGGTACCCGTTACCACCAAGAGAACACCATTGAACGACACCGTTACGGTGGTGCAGGACGGCTCGTTTGGGGAGGAATTATTCTTGGTTCCAGAACTGACCTGCATGTTCAGAGTGTAACGATGGCAGGCCACATCTATCGGATTGTCATTCTGGAACAACATGTACGTTTGTTTCCGGGCGCCATGGGTGATGAATTTCTGTTTATGGATGACAACGCCCGTCCTCACCGTGCAAACATTGTAGACGAATGCCTTCAATTGGAGGATATCACCCGTATGGATTGGCCAGCATATTCACCGGACTTGAATCCAATAGAGCATGTGTGGGATATGCGTGGCCGACGAATTGCAGCCCGTCAACCCCCTCCCACCTGTCAACCGGAACTTCGGGGGCATTGCCTGATGAGTGGAGTAATATTCCCCAAGATCAGATTGATAATTTGATACTCAGCATGCCTAGGCGTTGTAAGGCCTGCATTGCATCTTTCGGGAGACATACTCCATATTAACCATCATACTAACCATGTTATACTGTTTTTTGTAAATAGGTTCTTTTTGAAATTTGCTCCAGGGAGTAAAAATCGCAATTTTTATTAATTATGTCAAACATATAGCATCTTTTTTGCTCTTTACCACTTGTTTAATAAATAGACTTTACAAATAAATCAAATTTGTTTTGCTTCTGTCTCTTTCTTTACCTGAACTTCATTATCCTTAATTTATGGACATGAGTGTACTTTACAAAACATTATAAAAATAAATGCAAAGCCAACCATATACCGGGAAACTAATTTACATTGCTTAAAATTTATAAGATCTTATTTAAAGTAAAAATACAGAAGTAGGTTTACTCAACACAGAATCCTTGTGCGCCTGGGGTAACTTTTTTTTCTGAATAGAGAAAGTACGAAATGAGACTTTTAAATGTGGATGCATCAAAGTCGTCAGTGAATTAAAATCGCATTTCCCCTCACCTTAAAAGAGTGAGTATAAAAAACTAGGTTCCTCGTAGAGGGAAAGGGAGAGGTGAGCAGGGCTTCCAAATTTCTTGTGAGAAACTTTTAGATCTCTTTCCTGAAAGGTTTCAGATTTAACTATCGTGGATTTGTAGTGCTCTGGCATTCGGTGCCACAGGTTTTGAGTTCAAGTTCTGGCGGTGCCATGGATGTCTGTAGTGGTTCGGAATCCACTTTAAACAATATGTCATATTCTAATATGCCTGTAAAGCTTTGGTCTTGGGCTGACAACCCTACCCCATAAAAGGAAACATCTTATGTCTTGAAATCAGCCAGTAAGAAGACGGTCTTTGCCCACTTTGGGGCTGTTATACCAATGACGATCTTGATGATGAGATTTATTGTTGTGGGGATGAAATCTCAAAAAGAAAAAAAAATCACAACACTTTCAAAACAGTGACTGCACTGCAACGATTATCGCCAATGTATTCAAAGTTTCTTCATTGTAACTTCTAGTTAAATGGACCGCTATTGCTTCAAAATAATTTTAGAAACTAAATTATTATTCGTTCAGTTAAAGAATCCTACAGACTTTTATTTTGGTTTTTCCATTTATATTTATCAATTTCTTTATACATTACAAAATGATATTATAAAATTAAATGCATAGCCAACCGTATTCAGAAAATTAATTTACATTGCTTATACTTTATAAGATCTTATTTAAGTAGGTTTACTCAAAACAGAATCCTTCTGTGCCCGGGGTAACTTTTTTTTCTGAATAAAGAAAGTACGAAATGAGACTTTTAAATGCGGATGCATCAAAGGCGTCAGTGAATTAAAATCGCATTTCCCTCACCTTAAGAGAGTGTAATGCACTTTCAATGCAAGAGAAATTAATTTAAGTTCCCGCGTTGGCGAAATACTTAAGCAGCTTCTTGAAATTGATTTTGCAAGATTAAATGAAATATTGATGGAAAAATAATACAAAGGCTTGCAGCTTTTCAGTAATCCTGTAAGGCGTTATTAAAATTTAAATGAAAATATCGAATTTTCTTTATTTTTTTTTTTTTAAAAAAGTGGTTCTTTTTTCCCCTATATTACATTTTGTAGCTTGAAAAAAAAAGTTATCAAAGGACTAGTGCATAAAGAAAAAAAAAAAACTTTGAATGCCAAAGTCCTTACCTACAAATTAAATCTTTAGATGGTAAGAAAAAAGAAATGCTTTTTTAAAAAAAAAAAAATAAACAAACTAAAATAATTTTTAATATAGATGTTTCAAGTATCTATTTCCCCGCATTACATGTCGCCATTTTTTTTATGTAGGTTAAGTAATGCTTTTTCACTTCAATGTAGAATTTTAAACGTTGATATTTTTTTCTATTAAATATTTAACGTTAGATGTTTCTTCTCAGTCATTTTCATTCGCGATTTTTTTCCATGAAATTAAGTTTAGAAGCTGACATTTTCAGGTTCGAAAAAATATAAAAACAAAATTAAATCGGTAAGAGTCAAGTAATTTTTAAAACTTTATTTAGATTTTTCTAAGTCAATTTTCTTTAGTCTAATAAAAATAATATTTAAACTGTAAGGTAATAAATATGTGATATAATTAATGATTTTGAATGTAATCTACATACGTACTTTCAAATGTATAAAATATTTTGTTTTGTGATATATCGAGGAGTCTTTTGTCAAACTTTTGTATAATATGAACAGCCGAGTCAACAATGATGACATTGCCTTCGCGGATGATTTTTACAATTATTGCCCCTATTTACGTGTTGTGCTAAAGAAAACTAAGAAAATTCCTACCAGTATACCTCACAAATTGGTTGTAAATGTGAAATCTGAAAGCATATTATAAGTTTTTTTTTCGTGAAAGCAGCTAGTAGATTTGATTCCTCCAGCGTGTTTGAACCCTGTTCTCGTGCACACTAGCTGTCTGTTTACTTTGAACTACGAGTTGGCCATTAAATTATTTGAAATGCATAATTTTATTTAAAGGCATACATTTATTTATAATATACCTTACAACTTCAAATTATTATATGTGATTTTACAAATTAAAATTTTTGGTGTTCATTATGTATGAATGTGAGATATATATATATATATATATGGACATATTTTGCAACTGATAAAATTATATGACAGAATTTTTATTGACTATAAATTGAAAGAGAGAGTATGTTACTTTCTCTAGTAATACCATGGAATTTCTTTTTCACCCTAAAAAACACTTATCTAAGAAGTAAAGGACATAAAGGTAAATTATAAGCAGAATCTTGTTGTATTAACAGATCTAATCTGAACTGTCTTCTTGTATTAGCAGATCTAATCTAAGCTATCTTGTTGTATTAACAGAAAAATGCACACGTCTAGTTATGACAAATATCTTATGTTAGTAATAGGCAACTGTATGGATTTTAGGAAGGTCTTCTGCCATCTCTGTCACAGTATTAAAGTACAAATGTTATAGTTTGGCGCAATGCCAAATAAGTAGTTTGTTTTATTCCATAGATTGTCGGGGCATTAAGGGAAAACAAAAATGTCTTTCGAATTTATTCAAAATTTTAATTGCTCATAGAAATTACAAAAGTTATTAATTAATAATTCGATTAAAACAGATATAATTTAATCTTCGATCGATTTCAGAGGAATGTAAATGTTACACATAAAGTTTAGAACTAATTTAGGAAAGTATTCTGCCATCTCATAATCTGTCCCATTTTGAAACGTCATAATGTGACACAATGACAAGTTAGCAATATTAAAGTAGAAATATTATAGTTTGGCACAATGCCAAATGAGTAGTTTGTTTTATCCCATAGATTGTCTTTTGGAATTTATTCAAGAATATAATTGCTCATAGAATTACAGCCAATTCTAATATTTAATGAATCGATTAAAACATATGTAATTTCATTTTCACTCAATTTCTGAGGAATGTAAATGCTGCACGTAACTTTTAATTAAAACACTCAGAAATTTATATTTGATGTTTGTAAAATCTGTAATCTATTGCAATATTTGTGGATTTCATTAGGATATTTCAAATATGCAGGAAAATTAATCCGATACCTATTAAAGACACATTTATTTATTAAAAATATTTTCACTACATATTTTCTGAAGTGGGGGAAGAATTATTTATTATTTACAATTAACGAAACTGTCAGATGTTTCTCTTCCAAATACATTGGTAAATTTTCTCTAGATTAATTTTATCTTTAACCTTATCTTCCATTGGTAACATGGCGTGTGGAACATAAATTTGGCATAATGATATGATAGAAATGAATCGGTTTGCATTGACTGCTAAATGATGGTTATAAAGTGATCAATATGCCATCATTATAGAAAATGATAATGAATAATATGCTTCATTATCCATTTTTATTCATTTTTCATCTTCATCTAAAAATATATTTATAATTTATATTTTAAAATGTTTCAAGATGACCAATGAAAGTATCGCAATGATGAAGCATGGAACATATTTTTTAAAACTTTTAAAGATGACAAACTAGAAAATAGTTTTAAAATATATAAAAAAATATACAGTAAAATGCTATGAAGTACAAGAAAAATTTTAAAAATACATTTGCTCGCCAGAAACTTATTGTACTGAATATCAGATATAAAATATTTAAATATAAAACCAGAAACTTATTGTACTGAATAACAGATAAACAGATATGAGAACTCTAACATTAAAACTAAATACTTATTGTACTGAATATCTGATATAAGATCTTAAAACTAGAAAATTATTGTACTGAGTATCCGATACAGGATCACTAAACATAAAATTAGAAACTTCTTATATTGAATAACAGATATAGGATCTCTAAACTTAAAACAAGAAACTTTTGTTCTGAATAGCAAACATAAGGTCCCTAAACTTAAAACTAGCAACTTATTGTACTGAATATCTCATAAAAGATTTTTAAACTTAAAACTAGAAACTTATTGCACTGAATTTCAAATATTAAGATCTCTAAATTTAAAACCAGAGACTTAATACTGTGTCAAAAAGTAAGAACAGTTTTCAATTTAAAATTCCCGGGGCTTATGAAAGTTCAAGTTTTTTTTTTTTCTTTTTAGGTTGCTGGCACTGTCCTTGACAAATGTGTAAAATTTAACGTTATAATATTCATTAGTGTTTTAGTTGATTCCGCCGATTTTTGAAATGTCTGATATAATTGAGCAAAGAACTTGCATTCAATTTTGTATAGAATGTTGCAGAAGGTATTCGGCGAGCCTTTCCTGTATTGGAACAAAATGTTTAGAAGTGGTATAAATAGTTCAAAGAACGCAGAGAATGCGTTGAAGACGAACAGCAATCAACTCAACCGACGAAGCTCACGCCCAAAAATTAAAGATTTGGCGCTTGAAAACCGTCGACTTACAGTTAGAGACCTTGCTGATGATGTTGGAATTTCAAAAGCATGGGTCAATTCCATTTTGGGCCTCAAACACATCACATCTCGATTGGTACCCAAAACACTGAATGCGCCAGCTCACACTGCGTTGATTCTTCGTGATTTTTTCACCAACAATGAAACCCATATTGTTCCACAACCACCGTATTCCCACCGTGCGATTTCTAGCTATTCCCTAAACTCAAAAGACCACTCTGGTGACACCGTTTTGAGTCGATTGAAGAGATAAAAGCGCGAACCGTGAGAAGCGCCGGGAATTTTAAATTGAAAATTGGGCTTACATTTCGGGCATAGTAGTAAAGCAGCATCAGGTAGCCTAATTCTCAAAGCACCTAATCAAGTCGAGTCTCTAGTTTTAAATCCTACATTTTCAACCGTCAGAATAATTGAAATTTGTCGAAAAAAATAAGTATTTGTGGTTTTAGGGCAAATAAAGGAAATGAAAATAAAATGAATCACTCAAGACACATAATTTTAGCTACCATTTTATTTCGGTTAGTTACTTTAATATTTCAACAACAACAAAAAATAAAGAACCTATTTGTAATTAAAAGACTAACAAGAAAAGAAACTGCTCCTTTCACGAAACGCAAGTCATTTCTTTATTAATTTGACTGAAATGAAAAGGATTAACGAGCATTTATTGTTTTGTCCTTTAATCCTTTTTTTTCATCAATAATACATTACAATGAGAGTCAATGTTAATTTGGTTTTTTTTTTCTCGATCTCGAAAACCTTTTAACGGAAAACAAACGGAAAACCTTTTCCATTATGGAAATTTTTTTCCCAACTAAATCTAATTACTAGGCAGTGATAAACCAAGTACCTTTTACATGACTTACTCTGTGTCACCTGTTTGCATTTTGCAACGATTAATTGAATTTTGTGCTTTTTTTTCATTTTATTATTAAGAAGTTATTTTTTTGTCCTGTATTCGAATAACTAACGCTCTCTTGATTATTTTAGTCACTTGATTAAGTCCTTTTTATCATGAATTTGTTCTTTTGCGTGCCTTTTAGCTCGGTTCCAATTTTGATTTCGGGTTCTCCATTGGAAAGGCCTTTTATTTTTTTTTTTGAATGTTTGCCGTGCCTTTTTTTTAAAGGAAGGAAGGAAGCCGAAGATATAATCGATATGACGGATTACTAGAAACTCTTTGGAAAGTTTTTGAAGGGAATTAATTGAGAATTGTATTTAACGCTCACCTGCATCGTCGGCCATTTTTACTTTATTTGTTTCTAGGAAAAAAAATTTGAATTCGTTCCACAAAATGAAACGCTTTGATGATAAAGATAATTAATTTTCGGAAGCGATTATTTTAAGCAAAAAAGGAATATTTCTTTTTGTAATACGAATAAACATGCCTTAATAATTCTCTAAGGCTTTTGGAAAATACAGATATTTTATTGCAATTTTAATTTTTTTAAAAGAAAGAAACATTTTAATCTGAACATCGCAATGTATAAATATGAGTAATTATTTGTTTGAAATGTATTACTGATTTCCTCCTGGTTCATTTAAATTGGCCTTTTTAAGGATGAAATATTAATTAGATACATTATTATGAATAAAAATTATTTAAAAAAAACCGTGAAAACTATCATGGATTGGAAAACATTTGAAAAAAAAAGAAAATAACAGTAGAAAATATTATTAATCTTAAAATAAAAATGGCGTATCGAAATGCCCCAAAATTTGCAAAGGTCGCAGTCTTATTTTAATTTATTTGATGGTTTTAAATTGTTCATAAATGCTTAATTAATAGCTTTAAATTAATTAATAGTTTATTAAAAAATAATGTTCTACGCCATGTTCTGAAATGATTAATTTTGAACTATTTTTTAAATAAAATTTCCATCGGTTTTTTTACCATAATTTATGAACTTATAAAATGGAAAGTTGCCAAACTAGAAAATAGTTTTAAAATATAAAAAATATACAATAAAATGCTATGAAGTGCAATAAAATAATTTAAACTTACCTTTGCTCGACAGAAACTTATTATACCTAATATCGGATTAGAGGTCTTATATATGATATTTACTACAATAAGTTTCTAGTTTTAAGCTTAGGAGTCTTATATCTGATATTCAGTATAATAAGTTTCTAGGGAGCAAAGGTAATTTTAAAATATATTATTGTACTTCATAATAATTTTTTATATATTTTATTATATTTTTCTCTTACTTTTTAATTATATTTTTCCACACCCATCATAATTGAAATTTATAAAAAAAAAAAAAAATTGATAAGTATTTGTGTTATTGTATTTTTGTCTGCAGTATTTCAACAGTATTGAAATAAAAAAATAAAAAGCAGTGACCATACATTTCAAAGCAACCAGTCAAAGCTGTTATTTTTTTACCTTATTCAAATGCAAAATAAATCAAAAAACCATAAGCATTTGTGCTTTTGGTTGCAAATAAAATAAATCACCTTTCAATGAGTTATTCAAGAAAAAGCTAGCATTTTATTTCAGTTAGTTACTTTAATATTTCAACAACAACAACAAAAAAAGAACCCATTTGTAATTAAAAGACTAACACGAAAAAAAAACTGCTCCTTTCATGAAACTCAAGTCATTTCTTTATTAATTTGACTTAAATGAAAAGGATTAACGAGCATTTATTGTTTTGCCCTTTAATACATTTCTTTCATCAATAATACTTTTTATAATGAGAGTCAGTGTTAATTTAACTTTTTTTCTCTCTCTCGAAAACCTTTTAACGGAAAACAAACGGAAAACCCTTTCCATGATGGGAATTTCTTTTCCACGAAATCTAATTACTAGGCAGTGTGCAGAACTTATTACCCAATAAACCAAGTACCTTTTACATGACTTACTGTTGGTCACCTGTTTGCATTTTGCAACGATTAATTGAATTCTGTGCTTTTTTTTCATTATTATTCTTAAGAAGTTCTTCTTTTTCTGTATTCGAATGACGAACGCTCTTTTAATTATTTTAATCGTTTGATTAAGTCCCTTTTATCGCGAATTTGTTCTTTTGCGCACCTTTTTGCTCGGTTCCAATTTGATTTCGGGTTCGCCATTGGAAAAGCGTTTCTTTTTGGATGTTTATCGTGACTTTTTTTAAAGGAAGGGAGGGAAGCCGAAGATATAATCGATATGACAGATTACTAGAAACTCTTTTGAAAGTTTTTGAAGGGAATTAATTGAGAATTGTATTTAACTCTTGCTTGCATCGTCGGCCATTTTTCCTTTATTTGTTTCCATCAAAAAAATTCGAATTCGTTCCACAAAATGAAACGCTTTGATGATAAAGATAATTAATTTTCGAAAGCGATTATTTCAACAACAAAAATTTTTTATTTTATAAGGTGAATAAACATGCCTTAATAATTCTCGAAGGCCTTTGGAAAATACAGATTTTTTATTCGAATTATAAATTTTTTAACTAGAAAAAGAAACATTTTAATCTGAAAATTAAAATGTAAAAGTATGAGTTATTATTTGCTTGAAATTTAATTTCTTTTTTCCCTGGTTCATTTAAATTAGCCGTTTTGCGGATGAAGTATTAATTGGATACATTATTAAATTATTTTAAAAATGCGGCAAATTTGAATCGAAGGAAAACTTTCAAAAAAATGGAAAGTAACAGCAGAAAATTTTATTAATCTCAAAATAAAAAATTCATATCCAAATACACCAAAACCTGCATAATTCATATTCTTTTACTAAGCTCTCTCTACTTAATTTAATTAATAACTTAAAATTGTTCATTTATGTTTAGTTAATTGATTGAAATTATTTAAGTGTTCATTAAAAATGAAAGTTAGACATCACCTTCTTTCAAGATTAAATTTGTTCTACTTAAAAAAAAAAAAAATTCCATATACCCATCCACTATAGTACAAATTTTTTTTTTTTTTTTTGAAAAATTGCGATGCTGATGGGGATGAAAAAAAAAGTAGGATTTAAAAGTAATATAAATGTAGAAAAATATATAAGAAAATGTTATGAAGTAAAATAACGAATTTTAAAATTACCATTGCTCGCTAGAAACTTATTGTACTGAATATCAGATATAAGACCTCTGAGCTGATATTCTGTACAATAAGTTTATAGCGGGGAAAGTTAATTTTAAAATATTTTATTGTACTTTTCATATCTTTTTTTTTTTTCATAATTTAAAACTGTTTTCTATTTTTGTCATTTTTCCATATTATGAATTTATAAATTATGAAAAAAATAAAAAGACACGGAATTTTTTGTTTATATTAGTACAAAAAAATTAATCTCAACAGAACATGATGTATAACATTACTTTTTATTGAACATTTAAGCAATTTAAAGCTATTAATTAAACATTTATTGAACAATATATAGATGTTAACCAAATTTTAAAAAATGTACGAAAATCTGCAGATTATGGAGAATTGGGAATGCCTTTTTATTTTAAGATCAATAACATTTTCTGTTGTTACTTTCCATTTTTTGAAAGGTTTTCCATTCCAAAGTTTGCGAGGATTTTTTTTTATAATTTATTATGTATATTTAATAATTTATTAATGTATCCAATTAATACTTCATCCGTAAAAAGGCTAATTTGAATGAACCAGGATAAAAAGAAAATGAATTCCAGACAAATAATAACTCATACTTTTACAGATTAAAAGTGTTTTTTTAAAAAACAAAAAGTTACAATTCGAACAAAGAAATCAGCACAGAGAATTAGTAAGGCATGTCTATTCGTATTATAAAAAGAAATATAAATTTTTTTGTTGAAATAATCGCTTTCGAAAATTAATTATCTTTATCATCAAAGCGTTTCAGTTCGTGGAACAAATTCGAATTTTTTTTCAGAAACAAATGAAGGAAAAATGGCCGACGATGCAGGCAAGCGTTAAATACAATTCTCAATTAATTCCCTTCAAAGACTTTCCAAAGAGTTTCTAGTAATCCGTCACGTCGATTATATCTTCGGCTTCCTTCCTTCCTTTAAAAAAGTCACGATAAACATCCAAAAGAAACTCTTTTCCAATGGCGAACACGAAATAAAATTGGAACCGAGCAAAAAGGAGCGCAAAAGAACAAATTCGACGATAAAATTGAACTTAATCAAGCGACTAAAATAATCTAGAGAGCGTTCGTTATTCGAAAACAGAAAAAAGAACTTCTTGATAATAATAATGAAAAAAAAAGCACAAAATTCAATTATTCGTTGCAAAATTCAAACAGGTGACACAAAGTAGGTCATGTAAAAGGTACTTGGTTTATTGAGTAATAAGTTCTGCACACTGCCTAGTAATTAGATTTCGTGGAAAGAATAATTTCTATAATGGAAAGGATTTTTCCGTTTGTTTTCCGTTAAAGGTTTTCGAAGAGACAAAAACAAACTAAATTAACACTGACTCTAATTGTAAAGTATTATTGATGAAAAAATGTATTAAAAGGGCAAAACAATAAATGCTCGTTTATCCTTTTCATTTGGGTCTTTTTTTCATTTAAGTCAAATTAATAAAAAAATGACTTGACTTTCGTGAAAGGAGCAGTTTCTTTTCCTCTTAGTCTTTTAATTACAAATGGGTTCTTTTATTTTTTGTTTTTGTTTTAAATGTTAAAGTAACTAACTGAATTAAAACGGTAGTTGAAATTGTGTGTCTTGAGTGATGCATTGTGAGGAGATTTATTTTATTTACCAATAAAAGCACAAATACTTATTATTTTTCGTCAAATTTCACTTCTGAAGGCCGTTGAAAAAAAGTTAAGATTTAAATCTAGCTTTGAGTTGACTAGGTGCGTTGAGATGTATACTCGCTGAAACTGCTTTATTTCAATTCATCCCAATGATGTTACAACAAAATACTATAACAAAATGCTTATTGTTTTGTTGAAAAATTTCAATTTTGATGGGTGTGGAAAAGTAGGATTAAAAAGTACTGAAAATATAAAAAATATGTAATAAAATATATAATAGATTGTTATGAAGTACAATAATATATTTTAAAATTAACTTTGTTTAGCTAGTAACGTATTGTATTGAATATCATATGTAAGATCTCCAAACTGAAAACAAGAAATTTATTGTACTGAATATCAGATATAAGATGTCTAATCTGATATTCAGTACATAAATTCTAGCGAGCAAAGACAATTTTTAAAATATTTTGTTGTACTTCTTATAACATTTTATTGTATATTTTCTTTTATTTTAAAACTATTTCCTTGTTTGTGGTCTTTTCATTTTCCGAGCTTATAAATTATGGAAAAAAAAAAAAAACCCATGGAAATTTTTTTAAAAGTTGTACGAAATTAATTTCGACTATCCCTGATGTATCGATTATGATACTTATGTTCTCTAAACTTAAAAATAAAATTTTATTGAACTGAATATCAGATTAAAATTTTTATATCTGAAATTCAGTACAATAAGTTTCAAGATTTAAGTTCAGAGATCTTATATCTGATATTTAGTAAAATAAATTTCTAGTTTTATCTTTTGAGGTCCTATATCTGTTATTTATTACAATAAATTTCTAGTTTTATTATATTATATATCTGTTATTTAGTACATCAAGTTCTGGCAAAATTAATTTTAAACTACTTTAAAAAAATTTCAATTTTTTTGTGCTTCATAATTTATAAGATCATAAAATGAAAAGATGACATGCTAGACAATAGTTTTAAAATGTAAAAACATATACAATAAAATGTTATAATTTACAAAAAATAATTTAAAATTAATTTTGCTCGCTAGAAACATAGGGCACTGAATATCTGATTAAAGATTTTATATCTGATATTCAGTACAATAAGTTTCCTGTGATCAGAGATAATTTTAAAATATATTTTTGTACTTCATAATATTGTATTGTATTTTTTATGTTTTAAAACTTTTTCTTGTTTATCATCTGTAAATTTTTTTTAAAAAATGTACGATATTTCATCCCTGGGATTATTATTTTATTTCATAACATGTTATTGTACATTATTTTTATATTTTAAAACTCTTTTTCTAGTTTGTCATCTTTCTATTTTATGAACTTATAAATTATGAAAAAAAAAAATGGAATTCTTTTTAAATACCACAAAATTAATATTGCCAGAACATGATGTAGAACATTAATTTTAAATGAAGATTTAAAAAAAATTTAAGATAGTAACTAAAGATTTATGAACAATTTCGAGCTATTAACTGAATTAAAAAAGGAGTACTAATTCTGTAGATTTTGGTGTATTTGGATATGTCTTTTTTATTTTAAGGTGAATAACATTTTCTGTTGTTACTTTTTCAATTTTTTCACAGGTTTTCCAATCCATGTTAATTTGTCGATTTTTTAAAAATAATTTCTCTTTAAAATAATGTATCCAATTAATATTTCATCCATAGAAAGGTTGATTTAAATGAAAGAGGAGAAAATTAAAACAAAACAAATAATAACTCATACTTTTATATTTTGATTTTCAGATTAAAATGTTTCTATTTTTAAAAAAAATATATAATTCGAATGAAATATATGTATTTTCAAAGAGCCTTAGAGAATTATTAAAGCATGTTTATTCGTATTATAATAAAAAATTCTTTTTTTTTGCACTAATCGCTTTCGAAAATTAATTATCATTATCATCAAAGCGTTTCATTGTGTGGAACAAATTCGAATTTTTTTCTAGAAGCAAATGAAAGAAAAATGGCCGGCGATTCAAGCAAGAATTAAATACAATTCTCAATTAATTCCCTACAAAAACTTTCCAAAGAGTTTTTAGCAATCCGTCATATCGATTATATCTTCGGCTTCCTTCCTTCCTGTAAAAAAAAGGCACGATAAACATCCAAAAAGAAACGCATTTCCAATGGCGAACTCGAAATCAAATTGGAACCCAGCAAAAAGGGCGCAAAATAATAAATTCGCGATAAAAGGGATTTAATCAAGCGACTAAAATAATCAAGAGAACGTTCATTACTTTAATACAGAAAAAAAAGTACTTCTTAACAATAATAATATTAAAAAAGCACAAAATTCAATTAATCGTCATAATGCAAACAGGTGACACAGAATACGCATGTAAAAGTTACTTGGTTTATTGGGTAATAAGTTCTGCACACTTCCTAGTAATTAGATTTCGTGGAAAAAATTTCCACAATGGAAAGGGTTTTTCGTTTGTTTTCCGTTAAAAGGTTTCCGAGAGAGAAAGAAAAATACAAAAACCAAATTAACACTGAGTAATCATTGTAAAGTATTATTGATGAAAAAATGTATTAAAGTGCAAAACAATAAATGCTCGTTAATCCGTTTCATTCGGGTGTTTCATTTAAGTCAAATCAATAATGAAATGGCTTGAGTTTCGTGAAAGGAGCATATTTTTTTTTCGTCTTAGTATTTTAATTACAAGTGGGTTATTTGTTTGTTGTTGTTGAAATATTAAAGTAACTAACTGAAATAAAACGTAGCTTAAATACTGTGTCTTGAGTGATTCCTTATAAGAAGGATTGTGATCACTCACTGATTAATTTATTTGCCACTAAAATCACAAATATTTATTGTTTTTCGACAAATTTACCTGGTCTTTGAAATAAGTAGGGTTAAAAATAACAGTAAAATGTAGAATTAAAAATTACAGTCTTGTCTTCACGTGACTAGTTAAAATAATAGAGACAAAATACTATATCAAAAATCCTCATTGCGTTCTGGACAAGTTTCAATTCTGATGGAGGTTGAGAAAGGTAGATTTAAAAATGACAGTTTCGATTTGACTAGGTTCTTTTAGCTGTATGTCGCTGCTGTTGCTTTATCTCAAATTGCCCCAACGCGGTTAAAATTGTACAGCACAAAAACTTATTGTTTTCGCCACATTTTAATTCTGATGACGGTTGAGAAAGGTAGGATTAAAAATAACACTTTTGACTTGACTAGATAATGAGATTTATGCTCGTTGCTACTGCTTTATCTCAAAATCCTACATACTGCATTTGCTCACTAGAAACTTATTTTACTGAATATCATATATAATTTCTATGAACTTAAAACTAGAACTTTTTATACTGAGTTTTCATATGAGATCTCTAATCTAATATTCAGTGCCAATAAGCTTCTAGCGAGCAAAGGTAATTTTAAAAATATTTTATTGTATTTTTGTAATATATTTTTTACATTTGAAAACTATTTTCTAGTTTGTTAATTTTATATTTCATGATGTTATAAACTATGAAAAAAAGAAGAAAATAAAATGGAAATTTTTTTAAGTAGTTCACAATTAATGTAGATTAACGGGATGTAGAACATTATTTTTGTAATAATCATTTAAGCAATTTAAAGCCATTAACTAAATATTTATGGAAAAATTAAAGTTAACTGAACTAAAAGAAGATTACGAATTCTGCAGATTTTGGTGCAGTTGGTTATGACTTTTATTTTAATATGAATAATATTTTCTAACGTTATTTTCCATTTTTCCCCCGTTTTCCATCCATGTAAGCTAGCCGGGTTTTTTCACTAATTTTTTTTTGATAATAATGTTTCCAATTAATATTTCATCCGTAAAAAAGATCATTTAAATGAAATAGGAGAAAATTAAAATAAATTCCAGACAAATAACAACTGATACTTTTACATTTTAATATTCATATTAAAATGTTTCGATTCTTTTTTTTTTTTTTTTTTTACATTTGTAATCCGAATAAAATATCTGTATTTTTCAAAGCCTTAGAGAATTATTAAGGCAAATTTATTCGTATTATAAAAATGAATATTGAAAATTTTTTTCTTGAAATAATCGCTTTCGACAATTAATTATCTTTATCATTAAAGCGTTTCATTCTGTGTAATGAATTCGAATTTTTTTCCTCTAGAAACCAATGAAGTAAAAATGGCCGACGATGCAAGCAAGCGTTAAATACAATTCTCAATTAATTCCCTTCAAAAACTTTTCAAAGAGTTTCTAGTAATCCGTCATATCGATTATATCTTTGGCTTCCTTCCTTCCTTCCTTTAAAAAAAAAAAAAAGGCATGATAAACATACAAAAAGAAACGCTTTTCCGATGGCGAACTCGAAATTAAAATGGCACCGAGCAAAAAGGCGCGCAAAAGAACAAATTCGCGATAAAAGGGACTTAATCAAGTGAATAAAATAATCAAGAAACCCTTCGTTATTCGAATACAGAAAAAAACATTTCTTATTAATAATAATGAAAAAAAAAGCACAAAATTCAATTAATTGTTTCAAAATGCAAACAGGTGACACAGAGTAAGTCATGTAAAAGGTACTTGGTTTATTGTGTAATAAGTTCTGAACACTTTCTAGTAATTAGATTTGGTGAAAAAAAAAACATTTTCCATAATAAAAAGGGTTCTTCCGTTTGTTTTCCGTTAAAAGGTTTTCGAGACAGAAAAAAACCCAAATTAACACTGACTCTCATTGTAAATTATTATTGATGAAAAAATGTATTAAAGGGCAAAACAATAAATGCTCGTTAATCCTTTTCATTTGGGTATTTCCTTTTAAGTCAAATTAATAAAAAAATGACTTGAGTCCAGTGAAAGGAGCAGTTTCTTTTTCTTTTTAGTCTTTTCTGAGAAATGAGTTCTTTCTTTTTTTGTTGTTGTTTAAATATTAAAGTAACTAACCGAAATAAAACGGTAGCTTAAATTGTGTGTCTTGAGGTGATTCATTGTAAGGTGATTTATTTTATTTACCACTAAAAGTACAAATACTTATTTTTTTCAAGTAGTTTCCATTTTTATATCGATTAAAAAAAGTATGATTAAGAATAATAGACTTGACTAGGTGCTTTGATATGTATGCTCGCTGAAGCCCAATGCTGTTAAGTACTACAGATAAAATACTACAGAACAAATATTTTTTTTTTTTTTGACAGATTTCAATTTAATGAGGATGGAAACTGTAGGATTAAAAATAACGCATATATATATATATATATATATATAAATATTAGGAAGTACAATAAAATATTTTAAAATCACTTTTGCTCACTAGAAACTTATTGTACTGAATATCAGATATAAAACCTCTTATCTGATATTCAATAAAATATGTTCCCTGCAAGCAAAGGTAATTTAAAAATAATTTATTGTATTTATAATATTTTATTAATTTTATTGTATTTATTTTATAATTTAAAACTGTTTTCTATGTCATATTTAAATTTTATGAGCTGAAAAAAAGTATTATAAAAAAAAAAAGGAAGGAATTATTTTCATTAGTACAAAAATAATCTTGCCAGGACATGAGGTAGAACAATAATTTTTAATGAACATTTAAATAATTTAAAGCTATTAATTGAACATTAATGAAAAATTTAACGTTATTAACAAAATTAAAAAAGTGTATCAATTCTGCCGATTTTGGTGCATCTGAATTTTTTATTTTAAGATGAATAATATTTTCTGCTATTTCTTTCCATTTTTTTGAAGTTTTCCAATCCATGCTAGTTGGCCGGTTTTTTTTTTTAAAATAAATTTTCTTCATGAGAATGTATCAATTGATATTTCATTTGTAAAATGGTTAATTTAAATGAAAGAGGAGAAAAAGGAAACATAAATTCCAAACAAATCGTAACTCATGTCTTTACATTTTAATATTCAAATTAAAAAGTTTCTTTTTTTCTTTAAAAAATTTATAATTCGAATAAAAATATATGTAGTTTTCCAAAAGCCTTAGAGAGTTATCAAGGCCTGTTTATTCGTTTTATAAAAATAAATATACATTTTTTTGCCATAATCGCTTTCGAAAATTAATTATCTTTATAATCAAAGCGTTTCATTTTGTGGAGGAATTCAATTTTTTTTCTCAGAAACAAATGAAGGATAAATGGCCGACGATGCAGGAAAGCGTTAAATACAATTCTCAAATGATTCCCTTCAAAAACTTTCCAATGAGCTTCCAATAATCCGTCATATCGATTATATCTTCGGCTTCGTTCCTTCCATTAAAAAAAAGTCGCGGTAAACATTAAAAAAAAACACTTCTCCGATGGCGAACTCGAAATCAAATTTGAACCGAGCAAAAAAGGCGTGCAAAGAACAATTTCACAATAAAGGGACTTCATCAGTCTACTAAAATAAAGAGAGCGTTCATTATTCGAAAAAAAAGAACTAATTAATAATAATAATGAAAAGAAGCACAAAATTCAATTAATCGTTGCAAAATGCAAACAGGTGACACAGAGTAAGTCATCTAAAAGGCACTTGGTATATTGGGTAATCAGTTCTGCACACTGCCTAGTAATTAGATTTCGTGGAAAAAATAATTTCCTTAATGAAAAGGGTTTTCCGTTTGTTTTCCGTTAAAAGGTTTTCGAGAGAGAGAAAAAAAACCAAATTAACATCGAATCTCATTATAAAATATTATTGATGAAAAAATGTATTAAAAGACAAAACAATAAATGCTCGTTAATCCTTTTCAATTGGGTATTTTCATTTAAGTCAAATTAATAAAGAAACGACTTGAGTTTCGTGAAAGGAGCAGTATTTTTTCGACTTAGTCTTTTAATTACAAATGAATTTTTTGTTTTTTGTTGTTGGTGAAGTATTACGGTAACTTACTGAAATAAAACGGTAGATAAATTGTGTGTCTTGAGTGATGCATTGCGGAGTGATTTATTTTATTTGCCACTAAAAGCACAAATATTTATTGCTTTTCGCAAATTTTAATTCTGTTGGCAGTTGGAAAAATGCAGGATTAAAAATAACAGTCTTGACTTGATTAATTGCTTTGAGATTTATTCTCACTGAAGCTACTTACGTCAATTTAACCCAATGATGTTAAACTACTACATAGAAAATAGTAGAGAAGTATAAATACTCATTGTTTTCAAGAAATTTCAATTCTGATGCCGGTGGAAAAATATAGGTTTAAATATAACACTCTTGACTTGAATTGATTTGACTAGCTGCTTTAATATTTATGATCTCTGATGCTGCTTTATCTGAATTTATTCAATGCTGTTAAAATAGTAAACAAATGCTACATCCCAAATACTCATTGTTTTTTAAACATTTCAATTCCGATGACGGTTGAAAGATGTACTTCATAAAATGTTATTGTATATTTTTTATATTTAAAACTCTTTTCTAGTTTGTCGTCTTTCTATTTTATAAGCTTGTAAATTATCGAATAAAAATCATGGAAATTTTATTTAAATAATAGTTTAAAATTAATCTTTTCGGAAAAATGGCCTACAACATTAATTTTTAATAATTAATTAAAGCTATTAACTAAGCATTTATGGACAGTTTAAAGTTATCAACCGAATTATAAAAGAGTACGAATTTACAGATTTTGGTGTGTTTTATACGCCTTTTATTTCAAGATAAATAAAATTTTCTATTGTTACTTTCCATTTATTTACAAGTTTTCAGTCTACGCAAGATTGGCGTTTTTTAATAAGTTTTGTTCCTAATAATGTATCCAATTAATACTTCATCCATAAAAAGGATAATTTAAATGAACGAGGAGAAAAGAAAAAATAAATTCCAAACAAATAATTACTCATACTTTTACATTTTAATTTTCAGATTAAAATGTTACTGTTTTTTAATTATAATTCAATAAAATATATTTTCCAAAAGCCTTATAGAATTATTAAGGCATGTTTATTCGTATTATAAAAGGAAATAAGTATTTTTTTGCAATAATCGCTTTCGGAAATTAATTATCTTTATCTTCAAACCATTTCATTTTGTGGAACGAATTCAATTTTTTTTCTAGAAACAAATGAAGGAAAAATGGCCGGCGATGCAAGCACGCGTTAAATACAATTCTCAATTAATTCCCTTCAAAAACTTTCCAAAAAGAGTTTCTAGTAATCCGTCAGATCGATTATATCTTCGGCTTCCTTCCTTCCTCTAAAAAAAAGGCACGACAAACTTTCCAAAAGAAACGCTTTTCCGATGGTGAACCAGAAATCGAATTGGAACCGAGCAAAAAAGACGCACAAAAGAACAAATTCGGGATAAAAGGGACTTAATCAAGCGAATAAAATAATCAAGACAGCGTTCGTTATTCGAATACAGAAAAGAAAAATTACTTCTTAATATTAATGAAAAAAAAAGCACAAAATTCAATTAATCGTTGCAAAATGCAAACAGGTGACACAGAGTAAGTCATGTAAAATGTACTTGGTTTATTGGGTAATCAGTTCTGCACACTGCCTAGTAATTAAATTTCGTGGAAAAAAAAAATTTCATAATGGAAAGGGGTTTTTCATTTGTGTTCCGTTAAAAGGTTTTAGAAAAAAATAAAACAAACCAAATTAACACTGACTCTCATTGTAAACTATTTTTGATGAAAAAAAAAGGATTAAAGAGCAAAACAATAAATGCTCGTTAATCCTTTTCATTTAAGTCAAATTAATAAAGAAATGACTTGGGTTTCGTGAAAGTAGCAGTTTCTTCTTCGTCTTAGTCTTTTAAATACAAATGGGTTTTTTTTATTTTTGTTTGATGTTGAAATATTAAAGTAACTAACGGAAATAAAACGGTAGCTTAAATTGTGTGTCTTAAGTGATGCATTCTATGGTGATTTATTTTATTTGTCACTAAAAAGCACAATTACTTATTGTTTTTCGACAAATTTCAATTCTGGGCTGTTGAAAAGCTAGGATTAAAAATAACATTCTAGACTTGATTAGTTGCTTTGAAAATTATGCTCGCTGATGCTGATTCATTTCAATTTATCACAATGGTGTTAAAATACTACAGACAAAATAATACAGCAGCATAAATACTCATTGTTTTTATTAATTTCAATTCTGATTTCTGTGGAAAAAGGTAAAGTGGTTTAAACATATGTCTTGACTTTAATTGATTTTTCTAGCTGCTTTGAGATTTATGCTCGCTGATGCTGGTTTATCTCAATTTATTCCAATGCTCTTAAATTACTGTACCATATTCTACAGCGCAAATACCCATTGTTTTTGAATAATTTCAATTCTGATGGCAGTTGAAATGTGTACTTCATAACATTTTATTGTATATTTTATTTTATTTCAAACTATTTTCTAGTTTGTCATCTTTCTATTTATAATCTTATAAATTATGGAAAAAAATCTGGAAATTTTATTTAAAAAGTAGTTCAAAATTAATCTTGTACAAAAAATGGCGTAGAAAAATTATTTTTAATAAACAATTAATTAATTTAAAGCTATTAACTAAGCAGTTATTAACTGTTTAAAGTTATAAACTGAATTAAAAAAAGAAAACGAATTTTACACGTTTTGGTGTATTTTATATGCTTTTTTTATTTTAAGATAAATGACGTTTTCTACTGTTTCTTTCCAGTTTTCCTAGGTTTTCCAAACTATGCTAGTTTGCCGGTTTATTAAAATTATTTTTTCTTTAAAATAATGTATCCAATTAATATTTCAACCGTTAAAAGGCTAATTTAAATGAAAGAGAAAAAAAATGAAAATAAATTCAAACAAACAATAGCTCATACTTTTATAATTTAATTTGCAGATTAAAATGTTACAATTTTTTAAAACAAAATAATATCGACTAAAATATCTGTGTTTTCTGAAGCCGTACAGAGTTATTAAGGCATGTTCATTCGTATTATAAAAAGAAATATAATTTGTTTTTGAAATAATCACTTTCGGAAATTAACTATATTTATCATCAAAGCGTTTCATTTTGCTGAACGAATTCGATTTTTTTCTAGAAACAAATGAAGGAAAACTGGCCGACAATACAAGCAAGCGTTAAATACAATTCTCAATTAATTCCCTTCAAAAATTTTCCAAAGAGTTTCTAGTAATCAGTCATATCGATTATATCTTCGGTTTCCTTCCTTCCTTTAAAAAAGACATGATAAACATTCAAAAAGAAATGCTCCAATTGGAACCGAGCAAAAGGCACGGAAAAAAGAAGAAATTCGCGATAAAAGGGACTTAATCAAGCGAATAAAATAATCGAGAGAGCGTTCGTTATTCGAATACAGAAAAAAAAAGAACTTCTTAATAAAAATCATAAAAAAAAGCACAGAATTCAATTAATCGTTGCAAAATGCACACAGGTGAGATAGAGTAAGTGATGTAAAAGGTACTTGGTTTATTGGTTAATAAGTTCTGCACACTGATTAGTAATTAGATTTCGCGGAAAAAAAAAATTGTCCATAATGGAAAGGGTTTTTCCGTTTGTTTTCCGTTAAAAAGTTTTCGAGAGAGACAAAAACAAAACAAATTAACACTGACTCTCATTGCAAAGTATTATTTATGAAAAAATGTATTAAAGGGCAAAACAATAAATGCTCGTTAATCCTTTTCATTTGAATCTTTTCATTTAAGTCAAATTAATAAAGAAATGACTTGAGTTTCGTAAAGGAGCAGTTTCTTTTTTCGTGTTAGTCTTTTAATTACAAATATGTTCTTTTTTGTTGTTGTTGTTGAAATATCAAAGTAACTAACGAAAATAAAACGGTACCTTAAATGGTGAGTCTTGACTGATGCATTGTAAGTTGATTTATTTTATTTGCCACTAAAAGCAGGAAAGCAATTTTGATTTATCTTGGAAAAGATAGGTTTAATAATAACAGACTTGGCGGGTTGCTTTGAAAAAGTATGTTCGCTGATGCTGCTTTATTTCGATTTTTCCCAATGCTGTTAAAATACTAGAGACAAATTACTACACCACAAATACTTTTTGTGTTTTTGATTAATTTCAATTCTAATGTCGCTGGAAAAATTAGGATTCAAATGCAACTTAAATAAGTAATAAAATATTAAAAAAAATATATAATAAAATGTCATCAAGTTCAATGATATATTTTAAAATTACCTTTGCTGGCTAGAAACTTATTGTACTGAATATCAGATATAAGACCTCTAATCCGATATTCGGTAAAATGAGGTCTAGCGAGCAAAAGGTAATTTTTAAATTATTTTATATATTATATTAATTATTTTATATATATTATTTTATTATATATTTTTTTAAATTTAAAGAAATTTTCTAGTTTGTAATCTTTCTATTTTATGACCTTATAAATTATGAAAAAAAATTTTAAATTAGTGGAAAATTAATCTTGCAGAACATGATTTGAAACTTTAATTTTTAATAAATATTTAAATAATTCAAGTTATTAACTAAACATTTATGAGCAATTTAATGCTATCTACTAAATTAAAAAAAGAATATGAATTTGCAGATTTTGGTGTATTTGGATATGCCTTTTTTATTTTAAGATGAATAATATTTTCTACTATTACTTTCCCTCTTTTGAAATTTTTTTATTCCATACAAATTTTCCGGGATTTTTTTAATAATTTATCTTCATAATACGGTATCCAATTAATATTTAATCCGTAAAAAGTCTAATTTAAATGAAAGAAGACAAAATAAAAATAAATTCAAACAAATAATAACTCATACTTTTACATTTTAATTTTTCAGATTAAAATAATTCTTTTTTTTTTAAATAATAATATCGAATAAAATACCTGTATTTTCTGAAGCCTTTGAGAATTATTAAGGCATGTTTATTAGTATTATAAAATAAATATATATTTTTTTATAGAATTAATCGCTTTCGAAAATTAATTATCTTCATCATCAAAGCGTTTCAATTTCTGGAATGAATTGAATTTTTTTTTTCAGAAACAAATGAAGGAAAAATGGCCGACGATGCAGGCAAGCGTTAAACACAATTTTCAATTAATTCTCTTCGAAAACTTTCCAAAGAGTTTCTAGTAATCCGTCATATCGATTATATCTTCGGCTTCCTTCCTTCCTTTAAAAAAGGCACGATAAACATTCCAAAAAGAAACGCTTTTCCACTGGCGAACCCGAAATCAAATTGGAACCAAGAAAAAAGGCGCAAAAGAACAAATTCGCAATAAAAGGGAATTAATCAAGCGACTAAAATAATCAAGACAGCGTGCGTTATTCGAATACAAAAAAAAGAACTTCTTAATAATACAAATAAAAAAAAAAAGCACAAAATTCACTTAATCGTTGCAATATGCAAACAGGTGACACAGAGTAAGTCATGTAAAAGGTACTTGGTTTATTGGGTAATAAGTTCTGCACACTGCCTAGTAATTAGATTTCGTGGAAAAAAATTTCCATTATGGAAAGGGTTTTTCCGTTTGTTTTCCATTAAAAGGTTTTCGAGAAAGAAAAAAACAACACAAGCCAAATTAACACTGGCTCTCATTGTGAAGTATTATTGATGAAAAATGTATTAGAGGGCAAAACAATAAATGCTCGTTAATCCTTTTCATTTGGGTCTTTTCATTTAAGTAAAATTAATATAAAAATGACTTGGGTTTCGTGGAAGGAGAAGTTTCTTTTCGTCTTAGTCTTTTAATTACAAATGGGTTCTTTTTTTGTTGTTGTTGAAATATTAAAGTAACTAATTGAAATAAAACGGTAGCTTAAATTCTTTGTCTTCAGTAATTCATTGAAAGGTGATTTATTTTATTTGCCACTATTTGCTGATACTGTTTTATCTCAATTTAACCAAATCTATTAAATTACTATAGACAAAATAGTGTGCCACATATACTCCGTTTTTGAAAAAGTTCATTTTATGTGGCGGTTGAAAAATGTAGGATTAAAAATAACAGACTGGACTATGTGCTTTGATATGTATGCTGGCTGATGCTGCTTTACTTCAATTGATCCCAATGCCGTTAAAATACTACAGACAAAATACAATAGGACAAATACGTATTGTTCTTTTATCAAATTTCGATTATGACGGCGGTGGAAAAAGTAGGATTAAAAATTAACATAAATATAAAATAAAATATATAATAAAATGTTATGAAGTACAATAATCTATTTTAAATTTACCTTTGCTCCCTAGAAACTTATTATACTGAATATCAGATATCAGACTCCTAAGCTTAAAACTAGAAACTTATTGTACTGAACATCATATATAAGACCTCTAATCCGATATTAGGTATAATAAGTTTCTTGCGAGCAAAGGTAAGTTTAAATTATTTTATTGTACTTCAGAGCATTTTATTGTATATTTTTTATAGTTTAAAAGTATTTTCTAGTTTGTAAACTTTCCATTTTATAATCTTATAAATTATGGAAAAAACAGATTGAAATTTTATTTGAAAAATAGTTCAAAATTAATCTTGTCAGAACATGAACTAGAACATTATTTTTTTAATCAACAGTTAATTAATTTAAAGCTATTAACTAAGCATTTATGAACAATTTAAAGCCCTCAACTAAATTAAAAGAGTACGAATTTAGCAGAAAAAGTTGGGCATTTGGATATGCCTCTTTTATTTTAAGATGAATAATGTTTTCTGCTACCACTTTCCATTTTTCCAGGTTTTCCAATCCATGTTAGTTTGACGGTTTTTTTTTTAATAATTTTTTTAAATAATGTATCCAATTAATACTTCATTCCTAAAAAAGGCTAATTTAAACGAAACCACTAGAAATGAAAATAATAAATTTCAAACAAATAATAACTCATACATTAACATTTTAATTTTCAGTTTAAAATGTTTCTTTTTTTGTTAAAAATTTATAGTTCGAATAAAATATCTGTATTTTTTGAAGCCTTAGAGATTTATTAAGATATGCTTATTCGTGTTATAAAAAAGAAATATACATTTTTTTGCAATAATCGCTTTCGAAAATTAATTATCTTTATCATCAAAGCGTTTTATTTAGAATTCAATTTTTTTGCCTACAAACAAATGAAGGAAAAATGGTCGACGATGCAAGCAAGCGTTAAATGCAATTCTCAGTTAATTCACTTCAAAATCTTCCAAAGAATTTCTGGTAATCCGTCATATCGATTATATCTTCGGCTTCCTTCCTTCCTTTAAAAAAAAGGCACGATAAACATCCAAAAAGAAACGCTTTTCCAATGGCGAAACCGAAATCAAATTGCAACCGAGCAAAAAGGAGCGCAAAAGAATAAATTCGCTATAAAAGGAAATTAATCAAGCGACTAAAATAATCAAAAGAGCGTTCGTTATTTGAATACAGAAAAAAAGAACTTCTTAATAATAATAATGAAAAAAAAAGCACAAAAATTCAATTAATCTCTGCAAAATGCAAACAGGTGACACAGAGTAAGTCATGTAAAAAGTACTTGGTTTATTGGGTAATAAGTTCTGCACACTGCCTAGTAATTAGATTTCGTAGAAAAAAATTCTGTAATTGAAAGGTTTTTCCGTTTGTTTTCCGTTAAAAGGTTTTCAGGATAGGAAAAAAAAACAAATTAACTCATTGTAAAAGTATTATTGATGGAAAAAATGTAAACAATGTAATGTAAAATAAATTAACAAAAATGTAAATAAACAAAAATGTAAACAATAAATGCTCGTGAATCCTTTTCATTTGGGTCTTTTCATTTAAGTCAAATTAAAGAAAGAAATTACTTGCGTTTTGCGAAAGGAGCATTTTCTTTTTCGTCTTGGTCTTTTAATTACAATTGGGTTCTAAGTTTTTTTATGTTGTTGAAATATTAAAGTAAATAACTGAAATAAAACTGTAGCTTAAACTGTGTGACTTGGTGATGCATTGATACAGTGATTTATTTTATTTATCACTAAAAAAAAAGGTAATTTTAAAATATTTTATTTTTTTTGATATTTTTTGCATTTTAAAATTATTTTCTAGTTAGTCATCTTTTCGTTTGAGGAGCTTGTAAATTATGAAATAAAAAAAAAAAAAAAAAACTTTTTAAGTAGTTCAAAATTAACCTTGCCAGAACATGTTGTGAAATTTTAAGTTGTTAATGAAAATTTAAATAATTTAAATCTATAAACTAAACATTTGTAAACAATTTAAAGTAATTAACTACATTAAAAAACAGTACGAATTCTGCTGATTTTAGGGTATTTGGATGTGCCTTTTTTATTTTAAGTTGAGTAATATTTTATACAGTTAATTTAAATTTTTCCCTGGTTTTTTCAATCCAGGCTAGTTTGATGGGTTTTTTTTAAAATAAATTTCTTCATAAGAATTTATCCAATTAATATTTAATCCGTGGAAAGGCTAATTTAAATGAACCAGGAGAAAATGAAAATAAATTCCAAATAAATAATAACTCATACTCTTACATTTCAATTTTCAGATTAAAATGTCCCTTTTTTTTGTTAAAAAGTATAATTCGAATAAAGTATCTGTATTTTCAAAAGCCTTAGAGGATTATTAAGGCATGTTTATTCGTATATAAAAAGAAATATACTTTTTTTTTGTTGAAATAATCGCTTTCGAAAATTAATTATCTTTATCATCAAGGGTTTCATTTTGTGAAACGAATTCGAATTTTTTTTTCTCAGAAACAATTGAAGGAAAAATAGCCGGCGATGCAGGCAAGCGTTAAATACAATTCTCAATTAATTCCCTTCAAAAACTTTCCAAAGTCTTTCTAGTAATCCGTCATATCGATTATATAACCGGCTTCCTTCCTTCCTTTAAAACAAAAGACACGATAAACATTCAAAAAGAAATGCTCCAATTGGAACCGAGCAAAAAGGCACGCAAAAAGAAGAAATTCGCGATAAAAGGGACTTAATCAAGCGACTAAAATAATCAAGAGAACGTTCGTTATTCGAATACAGAAAAAAAAAGAACTTCTTAATAATAATAATAAAAAAAAAGCAAAATTCAATTAATCGCTGCAAATGCAAACAGGTGACACAGAGTAAGTCATGGAAAAGGTACTTGGTTTATTGGGTAATAAGTTCTGCACACTGCCTAGTAATTAGATTTCGTGGAAAAAAAATTTCCATAATGGAAAGGGTTTTTCCGTTTGTTTTCCGTTAAAAGGTTTTCGAGATAAGAGTGATAAAAAAAACACCCAAATTAACACTGACTCTTATTGTAAAGTATTATTGTGAAAAAAATGTATTAAAGGGCAAAACAATAAATGCTCGTTAATTCTTTTCATTTGGGTCTTTTCATTTAAGTCAAATTAATAACGAAAGTACTTGAGTTTCGTGAAAGGAGCAGTTTCTTTTTTCGTCTCAGTCTTTTAAAAACAAATGAATTCCTTTTTTTTTTGTTGTTGAAATATTAAAAAGTAACTAACTGAAATAAAACGGTAGCTTAAATTGCTATATTGAGAGATGCTTTGTAAGGCCATTTATTTTATTTGCCACTCAAAGCACAAATACTTATTGTTTTTCGACAAGTTTCAATTTTTATGGCAGTAAGGATTAAAAGTAATAGACTTGTTTTGACTAGGTGCCTTGAGATTTCAGATGATACGCCGATTCTACTTTACCTGTATTTATCCCAATGCATAAAATACTATAGCACAAATACTCGTTTTCTTTTGACATCAAACTAGAAACTCATTGCACTGAATATCAGATATAATATCACTAAATTTAAAACTAGAAAATTATTGCACGGATTACCAGATATAAGATCTCTCTGTACATCAAATTAGAAACTTATTGTACTGAATATCAGTTACAATATCTCTAATCTGATATTCAGTACAATAAATTTCTAGCGAGCAAGGTACTTTTAAATTATTTTATTTTACTTAATAACATGTTATTACATATTTTTATACATTAAAACTCTTTTCTATGTCATCCATTAATTTTACGAGCTTATAAATTATGAAAAAATAAAGCATAAATTTGTTTTTTAAAAGTAATTCAAAATTACTCTTGCTAGAACATGATGCAGAGCATTAATTGTTTAATGAACATTTAAGTAATTTAAAGCTATTAACTAAATATTTATGGAGAATTTAAAACTAACAACAGAATTCAAAAAAGAGTAAGAAATTCTACAGATTTTGGTGTATCTGAATTTTTATTTTAAGTTGAATAATATTTTTTTACTATTATTTTCCATTTTTTTCCAATGCTTTTCTATTCATGCTTGTTTTGCTGAATTTTTTTTTTAGTAATTTTCTTCTTAATATTATATCCAATTAAATATTTCATACGTAAAAGGCTAATTTAAATGAATGAGGAGAAAATGAAAATAATAAGTCATAAACAAATAATACGTCATACTTTTACATTTTAATTTTCAGATTACAATGTTACTTTCTTTAAAAAAAAAAAAGATCATTATAATTCGAATAAAATATCTGTATTTTCCAAAGCCTTGGAGAATTGTTAAGGCACGTTTATTGGTATTATAAAAGAAAAATATTTTTTTTGTTGCAATAATCCCTTTAGAAAAGTAATTATCTTTATCATCAAAGCGTTTCATTTGTGAGACGAATTAAAATTTTTTTTCTAGAAACAAATGCAAGCAAGCGTTAAATACAATTCTCAATTAATTCCCTTCAGAAACTTTCCAAAGAGTTTCTAGTAATCCGTCATATCGATTATATCTTCGACTTCCTTCCTTCCTTAAAAAAAAAAAAAAAAGGCACGATAAACATTAAAAAAGAAACGCTTTTCCAATGGCGAACCGAAATCAAATTGAAACCGAGCAAAAAGCGTGCAAAAGAACAAATTCGCAATAAAAGGACTTAATTAAACGACTATAATAATCAAGAGAGCGTTCGATATTCGAATAAAAAAAAAAAGAACTTCTTAATAATAAAAATAAAAATATACGCAAAATTCAATTAATCATTGCAAAATGCAAACAGGTGACACAGAGTAAGTCATGTAAAAAAGGTATTTGGTTTATTGGGTAATAAGTTCTGCACACTGCCTAGTAATTAGATTTCGTGGAAAAAAATTTCAATAAGGGAAAGGGTTTTTCCGTTTGTTTTCCATTAAAAGGTTTTCGAGAAAGAAAAAACAACACAAGCCAAATTAACACTGGCTCTCATTGTAAAGTATTATTGATGAAAAAATGTATTAGAGGACAAAACTATAAATACGCTGTAATCCTTTTCATTTGGGTCTTTTCATCTGAAGTAAAATTAATATAAAATGACTTGGGTTTCGTGGAAGGAGAAGTTTCTTTTCGTCTTAGTCTTTTAATTACAAATGGGTTCTTTTTGTTGTTGTTGAAATATTAAAGTAACTAACTGAAATAAAACGGTAGCTTAAATACTGTGTCTTGAATCATGCATTGTAAGGCGATTTGTTTTATTTGCCATTAAAAGCACAAATACTTATTATTTTTCGGCAAATTTCAATTCTGATGGGGTTTGAAAAATATAGGATTAAGAATAACAGTCTTGACTTGACTAAGTGCTTTGAGATTTATGCTCGCTTATGGTGCTTTATCTCAATTTATCCCAATGCTGTTGTAATATCTCGGCCCGATAACTTATAGGAATACGATACTTTTGTAGAAATTGCAGCATCAATGGCGCCTTATAATATGCATTCTCTGACATATCAAAATGACAGTCACTTGCAATCGTCTAATGCAATTGCTTTCTTGGGAGTCAGTTTACTGAAAAGGCGTTTATTTATGGATAAAATTGCAATTTGATTGATACGTTTTAATTCAAATTGCATTAAAGGTTTTATTATTGCATTATACTTTAATGGTTTTAATTATTTCGCTTAGCCTAAAAAAAAAAATGAAAAAGTTTTTTTTTGTATTATAATATTAGATACTCACAGATAAAAGTCTAACTATAAGGAGTTTGCGTTTAATTTATAAGATATTCGGGGATGTGTTGTTCATTGGATAGTTCTTTTGATATGCTGATATTTTTAACATGTAGTCCTTTGTAGTTAGAACATGAGATATGTTGCATATGTAGCATAAACTGCATCCCTATTTTACCATCCCAATTTGGAACGAACACTTCCACGTTTGATATCTAAGAAGTTCACATCCTCCTACCATAATCCTCGAGCCCAACGATCGGTATCATTTGTTGAGTTTCGAATCGGGCTGTTATAGTTCGAAAGCAAACTGCGATTTCCACCAGACCATTCTTATTTTGACACATAAAATTAATATGCATGCATAAATGACTTTCTAAAACTCATCATTTTCAAATTTAGTAGATAAATTTATGACTCCAACATAAGTAAAAAAAAAAAAAATCGATCCCCCTATTTTTTAGCAATTTTAATTTAAAAGTCATCAACACTAACTCTTTCACTACAAGAAATCAGCAAAAACCCTACCCTAAGCGGGTTTTTCCCCGAATCTGATTTATAACTTCCCATATATTCTTTATCGTCTTGCTTTTTCCCCCTACACTTACTTTCTCTTGCACTCCAGTATAACGAAGCAAGGGGTTCCGGAACAAATTCCGAATCCTACTCTTATCACATACTCCTTTTTTCCCCCTTTTTCCCTTTTGTATCCGAAATGCCTAGGGTGGGAAACGCTGAAGTCAGCAAACTGGTACGGTGTTCTTACAAGTGTTATCCATCACGTGATGGACCGCACTGGTACAGTTCCGATGCTTGACTAATGATATAGCACGTCTCCAAATGCATCGCTGGATCTTGAATCGGAATTTCTTAAAGAGTTTTACCATCATTGCCTTTCTTCCTCACTTCTGGGATCTTGCAATCTGTGCCTTTTTGTGTGGAAAAAGGGGTGGTGATATGTCTCAACCTCTGCTATATCTGGTGCCAAATGAGGAATGGCGAAAGAGGGAAATGGTAAATCTGAGGGATCCTTTACATGAATTTTTTAAGCCCTTAAAGGGCATCGTATCTAGTTCTGGAGGTATGACATTGTTTTTCTTAACAGAAGTTTTGTATAAAAAGCTGTTATTTATTACTACTTAATTCGATATATGACTAAAGTGTTTCAATGTTTACATTGTGATGAATAAAGTTTGTGCTACTTACCCTACAAAAAATAAGAGGTACAAATAACGCTGCCAATCTAGGGTGAAAACGAATAAATTAAGAAGATATTGCAACTTGGGGAACCTTTACATGAATTTTTTAAACCCTTAAGAAGACAGTGTATCTAGTGCTGGAGATATGATATTGTTCTTCTTAACTTAAGTTTTATCTAAAAAGTTATTATTTATTTTCATTTAATTCAACATATAGATAAAAATATTCTAACGTTTAAATTGTGACGAGTAGTCACTACATACCATATACATAATCCGTATACATAATCACCATATACCGTATACACCATATACATAATTGTGCTACATACCGTACAGAAGAAAAGAGGTATAATAACTCTGCTGTTCTGGAGTGAAAAATAAGTAAATTAAGAAGTTCTATTTGTCGCTCTACGGTCATTTTTGTGCCCTTTGGACTAATTAGACAGGGACCTAAAGTTTAATGTGGATTCCGAACCACTGCCAAACATCCATAGCACTGTCAGGATTCGAGTCTGAAGCCTGTGGTACCAACGACCAGAGCATTAGCCAATTGGCCATCAGGCTGTAGTAAATTAAGAGGACATTGCGACAGAGAATTTTCAATTCAGTGGCAAGTTGTTAGTTTGGCTTGTTTGTTTTCTAGTATATTAAGCAAGTTTCCATTGAAATTCCTCAGAAAGAAAACACTTTTAAAGGAACAACTATTATATTACTGAATGGTGTCCATCATCTGAAAGATGAAGATAACATTACCTTAGCGTGTTTGCGTCATTTGTCTAATAAGCTTATTTTTGAAATAGAGTTTCTCAATTGAATATATTGTATATAGAATTAATTAAAACTGCACAGAAAATAACAATCATTTAGAATTTTAATGAAAACATATTCTGGTATTAATATACATACATATGGCGGAAAAAAAGGTCATTAATGTAGAAAGTGTTTTAACTGAATTTAAAAAAAAATATAAACTAATCATAAATTTTCGCGCTGAATAAATAATTTTCTTAGCTGAATTTACATAAAAAAGGTCAACTAATATCATTGATCGAAACGTGATGAAGAAAGGACCATATGATAATCTAAGATCTCTAGAAAACGAAGAACAAATTTGTTCATGTAAAATATAAATATGAAAATGCAAAAACTGCACTTGACAATAGCTGATGTTTAAACAATGGGAACAAAGACCAGATGAGTCAAAAGAAAGAAACAAATAAATAAAATACAGACATTGCAGTTACGAAGTCCTACAAGATAATACGTAAATAAATAGTTTAGCCCAATGTCAGGGTGAAAGAGTTCATTCATTGAAGGATGATAGAGCATTTTTAACTTTTTTTGTAACTTCATTATCAACTAATTAATGATAATGGATGGATATATTATATATAATCTATGGATATATTCAGTGATGTACATCAAGCAGAATTCAGGAAGTTGAACCTTAGCTATTAAGCCGACAAAGGGGGTTTGGTTTGTCGCTTTACAGTCATCATGTGCACACGAGGATAAACAGACTGGGACTGTTACGTCAAACCAGGTCCCCTGCTTAGGGAGGTCAAAGCCCTATGTCCAGAAAAACATCCTGTCTGGGGGTGTCCGAGCTGATGGGAAGGGAAAGAATGTAAGAAGAGTTGAACTTCTGTAACCAACGAGAAAGGTTGCGCGTGGCAGTCCATCTTCGAGCTTGATGGCTGCCTAAATAAAGGAGTTGAAACTCAGCGACCAAAGAGAAAGGTTGTGTGGCAGTGCATCTTCGAGGTTAATGGGCATAAACTACTTAATGGCTGCAGGAGTTGAACAACTTCGACCAAAGAGAATGGCCGTGTGGCAGTGCATCTTCGAGCTTGATGGCTGCATTTGTAAAAGAGTTCAATAAGTGTAACCAACGAGAAAGGTTGTGTGTGGCAGTTCATCTTCGAGCTTGATGGCTGCCTAAATAAAGGAGATTAATTAAATTTATACAGTCCATTCATTTCTTCGTGTCGCTATCGAACAGGGACCTACAGTTTAAAATGGATTCCGAACCACTAACAGAGCTAGGATTAACCTGGAGCCATCAAAGGTCCGTTTGCGTGAGACGACAAATGAGTCGCTATATAGTTGATTGGAGATTGAAACGATATCGAAAGAGACGATGTTATCTTGACCACAGAACTCTTAAGCAAGTAAAAGGTATAAAAAAATAAAGGTATAATAAATAAAGGTATAAAAAAACTAAAGGTATAAAAAATTAAAGGTATATTACAATTAAATTATTACACTCATAACAAATCGGTTCTTATTTGTTGCATGCATTACTAACAGCATAAAATACTTACTAAAATTGTTGAAAAGATAACGAATGATTTGAACAGTAATTTCTTAAAATTGTAATGCAATGCATAATAATAAGAACAGGTTTAATACTTTTACTACTTTCTAATCATTGCCTAATTTAATGGAGCATAATTTTAACTTTTGCAATATTTATCCGCCCCCGATAACCTGGATACATTGCCATAAGCACGTTTGAGAAGGAGGAAAATTTTGCACGCGTTTTCTGCTGAATACCACCATTCGCGGCAAAGTGCCCTACACGTGGGCAGGCAGAAAGTGAAAATTTTTATGTCCTTCTATATATATATATATATATATATATATAGGTTCCTGAGTTTTCTTTATTTCCCCTTTTCTGCCTGAGGGGGTATAGCTACAAGAATATATTACGTCAGGGAAATTTTTTTCTCCTTTCACAAGTATGGTGAAATAAACAGTTTTTTTCTACCATTTTTTTTCATATATGGAGATATTTTTACGTGCTTTTACATTATGTGAGTCTTATAAATTCAAAGTTCTTTGAATACCTCTCTATATATAAATTCCCTGAGGCCATTACGCTTGATGTTTTTTTTTTATTATTTGCGAGTTGTTTGCGACTGAGTGAAATATTGCATCTCAAATTCCTATTGACCTCATTGAAATCTTCAATTCCTCAATCTTTCAGTTCTAATTTGCTTGTAGAATGTGTGTAGAATTTCAGATCTTGAAATTTTTGAATGGGATTTGGCTAAAATCATATTCCATGCATTTTCTGCAAAATACATTAGAAAATTTGATATATTCGTCAATTTGATAAGATAATAAACACTTTGTATTCTTTTTTTAAAGAACTTATTCAAATTCATTTATTGCAATTTTTCGTTTTTGACAATGATTTTTTTTATCATACCAAATTCACTAAAAAGAAACACATGCCATTTTTAAAGGCAATGCTTTAATTAACACACGAAATTCCTTTTTATCCATTTTTTCAAACTAACAAAGTTGCTCACTAAAAATGCTATAACTCACATACTAATAGTGCAACAGCTGTCAAATTTATACACGTGTCTTTTGAAGGTCAGGGCTAACTAAAAATGATATGGATTTAATACTAGTAGCGCCATCTATGTGTCAGTCTAAGAGTTTTTTAGTCCACCTGTTACAACGGAGACCTAATGGCCGAATGACTAGTGCTCTGGCACTCGGTGCCACAGGATTCGAGTTCAGCTGTGCCATGGATATTTGTAGTAGTTCGAAATCCGCTTTAAACCGTACTTCCTTATCTAATATGATAGTAGAGAGTTGTGGGGGTAGTGCTACGCTCGTCCGTAGCATATCTTCAAGCTACACGTGCCCCCTGGGTAGTGCTAAATGAGTAACAGCATTCGTCGGTGCAGCCCACTTTGACTGCTCACAGGGACATGGTCAATATGACCCTGTCCATGACGTAATTAAAAAAAAAAAGTAATATATAGCATAAAAACCTCAAGATTTATGTAGTTTTACTATAGGTTGGTAGGGATATTTTCTGTTTGTAAATAAAAAAAAAATGTTTGATTTCAAAATAATTATCGTATATATTTCGTATATAAATATTTAAAATATGATAATAAGTATAAATATCTTGTTTAAAAGGAAAATATGATTTTAAAATAAATATCTTCGTGAAAAATCAGTTTTGATGTTCAATATTTCTAAAATAATTACAAATTTTTTATCGAATAGGAAGTGAAAATGTTTAGATTTCTTATATTTATTTGATTGATAAAATGTTTCGTAAATTTTTTTTTAAGCGAACAGGAATTCTTTATTAATAAAATACAACCAATTATAAATATTCTAGTATCACCTTACTTACATTTTCTCATAGCTTTAAGTAATTTATTAGACATAAAAATTCATATTATATTTTTGAACTGTTTTATTATAGTTTAATTTTTAAAATAACTTTTCAATTATTTGCGTCTTTAATACTGCTTCTCATATAGTAGGTAAAATAATGTACAGTCCTTATAACATCTATCAGATCAATATAATTTGTACTTTGTAATATATGTTATTAAGGGGGCCTGATGACAGAGTGGTTAGCGCTCTGGCGCTCGGTACCGCAGGTATCGGGTTCAAATCCCGGCGTTGCCATGGGTGTTTGTAGTGGTTCGGGATCCACTTTAAACCGTAGGTCCCGGTCCTAAAGGAGCGTTGCGGGGGCATTGTTATTCCGCGTCCGTGGCTTATCTTCAAGTTACACGCACCCCCTGAGTAATGCAAAGTGAGTAACGTATGTGCAGCACTTATGGCATGAAAAGATCACGGTCTATTTGCCAGCTGCATTAGAAGAAAAATATATATATATAATATTAATGTAACTTATATTGCTATGTTGTTTGAATATATTTAAATATTAAATCTGTTTAGTCGTTATATGGGCATTGATTGTTGATGATACATATTCACAAAATATTTTATGTATTTGTGACAGTAAGTCATTTTATTTCAATGTACAATTACAGCTTAATTGCAATCTTCAGATTCAATGGTAAATAATATTCATTATTATTCAATTTAGGATTTTATAAAATTTTTCTTACTTAACATCATACTTACAGTTAACGGATATTTATACTATTTTTAATCAAATATGTAAATAAATATGTTATGTTGTACATAATATTTTTAACACATAAATTATAATGTATAAAGCTAAAATGAAAATAAACTATATTTAGACAATTTCTTTCGCTCGTAATATTTCTCTATCAATCTTAGTATTGTTTAATTCCACTTGGAATTGTTTTACTTGAATTATTCGTGTACCTGGAATTGTTTTACTTAAACTTGGTAAAAAGATTCACTGTTAAATTTCTTAATACCAGCTGCATTAGAAGAAAAAAAAATGCACAAATGAACAGATTTGATTGGCAGTGAAATATAAATAAATATCATTTCATTGATTAATTAGAGTAACTAATTTATATTTACAAATTACATTATTTATTTTTTTTATCCTTTACACTCATGATTAAAGGATTTTTCATTAACTTCAGTGTGTCCATTTAATTTCAAAAGGCAGCTCCAACTCTAATTTATTGATAGCTTTTTTGTGTAATGGAATATTAATATAAATGTTAATTTTTCCAAATAAATTCAAACAATCTATTTGTCAGTTTCTTGCAACTGTTATGAGCCATTTCAATGTGTCAATTTTTTCAATAACAACTCCAATGAATTGACTTAGTTTTATATCTATAATGTGATATAACTATTTGGTTTTGTGCAAACAGAGAGTTAATAGGTTTATATGATTGTATTTGTAATGGAATACAACTGCAGTGTGTCAATTTATTCTCAATAGTAACTCCAATCCCTTGATAGAATGTATCTGTAATATGATGTTACTACAGGGTGTTAATTTATTACAAATAGTAGAGCCAGTCTAGCCAACTTCTGTATCTATTATGGAATATAAGTTACAGTCTGTCAATTTATTCTCAACAATAGGAACCAGTTTTAGACATATTTGTTTAGCGCAATGTGCTATAAATGTTATATTTAGTGCAATAGGAAGCTAATAAGTAGATCGAATTTGCATTCATAATAGGATATAACTTAAGTGTGTTCATTTAATTTCAATAGTGGCTCTAATTCCTTGACATAATCTATATTTGTAATTTGATGTTACTACAGGGTATTAATGTATTCCAAATAGTGGAGCCAATCTGTTTATACCCTCTGCATCTGTAATGGGTTATAACCACAGTGGGCAGTTGTATCCCATCCAATCTATTTAATCCCAATAGTGGCGGTAATCTTCTTAGTGAAAGGGGATATTACCGACTATGTATCTTTATACTCAATAGAGGAACTATCGAAGAATTGCTAGAATTGACAGTATTGATAGACTATTGTACTATTCTATTTCTTATACAGTAATATCCATTGAAAGATTGAAAATGGATATCACTGTATAATGAATCTTACTGCACTATAGCAGTTTACTCTCGATAGAAGAGAGGAAGAGGTACGTAAGTAAAACTTATGCAGAAAGTCTGAATTGATTCAAAACACAGTGTCACTATAACCACTATATTTTAGAGGCAGCGACTACAACGGACCCCTATTATAGCACTGCAGAATCCAAAAGGAATCGAACTTGAAGAATTAGCTTGTCAGCAGTAACCCATGACCAGACAGAGTAGTGCTTTCAGTTACCATCTAAAAGACTATGTATATCCTATTCATTGATTGTTCATACTTGTAACAAAAAGCATTTTCAGAAACAAACATTAATTTATGTTTCCCTCTATGATTCAGATCTTGAATACACTTATGCTATTCACCCTCTCCGATAAAGAATAAAACATCAAACGTGTCAGATGAAAGAAAATTTTTATATATTTTTTTTTTTTATTTTATGTAAAACTTTTATGGATTTCTTTTCGCCACTCTACTCCTTGAGATATATTCGCATCTAAATAAATTAGCATAACGACGACGCCACAGTAGGAAATTTTCGTCGAAGTGAAGAAAAGAACAAAAATATTCCAGAAATCGCTTCTTCCACGTATCAAAAATCGACTCCTCCAGTCTGGGTGTTTATGATTCCATGTGGTTCCTTTGCATCCTGGTTGGTGCTTTTACAAAATGTGTTAAAGTTCTCAAAAACTCTGAACAACAAACCTTCGGTTTTTAAATATCATGAATAATTCAAAATTAAGTCTGATACAAAAAAAGAAAAAACTTTGTCCTACAAAATGCCCACCCTCTTCTCTTCAAGAAGTTCGCGAAAACTTATCATGCAAAATTGGATGTTTCCATAAAGCTCGCGAGAATTCATGCATTAATTCCAGGAAGTTCTTTGCAGAGGAAGTGATCAAAGAAAGGAAGGTGTTCTGCAAAACATCGAGGGTTTCTTACGTCACACTTTATATTACGTTGCCATTCTGAAGTTTCACTTTATCATAAAAAATTGAATAGGAAGCAAGATGGTATACAATTTGGCAGAATGTACTGAAAAATTTGAATCAAATGATCATAATACAAATTTGAAGTCCTATTCTAAATAAACCATTGCCTAATTTCAATGAAAGATTTTTCTTCTATTTAGTTCTTAATATCATTTTTAACTTTGGAAATAAAAATTTTATGTAAGTAATAAATAATTTTCGATTTATTTTCGGGGTGCGGGGATTTTAATGATTTTTTTTTTACTATGGGATGAAATTATCCTCATAACACTTTTCTAATTATAGCAATATGTATAAAATAATATATATAAGTAAAAAAAAAAACACAACTACAAATACATTACATTTCCTATAAAAAAACAAAACATAGTCAATAATTTTATAGTTGAATTCGATTTTGTTGGATCAAAATCTCGCAATATAATCTAGGTAATTAATTTAAAGACTATTGAAATTTTGAAGTTATAAAATCCGTAAGAAAGTTTAAGAATAAGTTGCGTCCATCGAGATTGAAATATAAACCGAGCAATTCATTTCATATTAATCTGATATACACAGTCCAGGCACATTAATGTGACCACCACCTACTTTCGACGTCAACGGAAATAACCAATCACAAAGGCAGATGGCAGCACATTGCAGTGGAGTGTATATAAATGATGTCCTAAGGCATCGGAAAGCATTTCAATTGTTGGCGTAATGCAGAAACGTAGCGATTTATCTGACGCCCAAAAGGGCATGATTATTGGCTTTCGGGCCAAGGATGGAAGCATTTCGGAAACGGTTAATTTTGTGAACTGTTCGAGTGCCGCCGTGGAAAAAGTACACCAAGAGCCAAAACATTATGGCCACCTGTCAATAACGAGTTGGCCCACCTTTGGCTCGCAACACAGCTTCAACCCGCCTTGGCATGGATTAATACCACCACTTAATACCAGTTAAATACCACTTCCACCTGATCACGTGCCTTCCACGTCATCCAGGCGAGTCCATTGCAAAATGTAGGGTGGTCATAATGTTTTGGCTCTTGAGTGTATACCGTGCATGGCAAAATGGTCCAATCAAAATCAGCGGCTGAAAACATGTGGCGCACCATGGTCTATAGATGACAGAGCGAACGAAGGTTTCGGAGATGCGTTCGGGCGAATAGACGTGCAACTGTTGAGCAACTGACCGCCCAGATGCACCAATGGGACCACCAAGAGTGTATCCTCAACAACGGTTCAGCGAACGTTGCTGCGCATGGGCCTCCGCAGCAGAGGCCTGGTTAATGCACCTATGCTGACTGCTGTTCATCGGCGACGAAGGCTGGAATTTGCACGCCAGTACCAAAACGTAACGTCCACAGAGTTAGGACAGGTGGTTTTTTCCGATTAATCACGTTTTATGCTCCATCAAACAGATGGACGTTGGCGTATACGGCGTGAAACATCTGAAAGCAAACAACCTGCAACAATTGCCGGAAGGATCCACGCTGGAAGAGGGATCATTATGGTTTTGGGAATGTTTTCCTGTCATTCACTGGGTGCACTCATCATTGTGGAAGGCACGATGGATCAGCAAACGTACGCATCTGTCCTTGCGGACCATGTCCATCCCTACATGCGAATTATTTTTCCTCAGAATACCATCAGGACAATGCGAGATGTCATACAGCTCGCAGTGCATGTGCGTGGTTCGAAGAGCACCAGAATGAGTTTACTGTACTCCCCTGGCCAGCAAACTCACCGGATTTAAACCCAATCGAGAATCTATGGGATCACCGCGATCGGGTTGTTCGCGCCATGGATCTTCAACCGCGTAATCTAGTGCAGCTGGCCACGCACTGGAGTCGGCATGGCTCAACATGCCAGTGAACACCTTCAGAAACCTAATTGATTGTCTTCCTGCACGTTTCGCAGCAGCCCGCTCTGCCAAAGGTGGTTATTCTGGCTTTTGACAGGTGGTCACATTAATGTGACTGGACTGTGTATTATTGGAAGATGAAAGTATATTGTCTTTTTTATTTACTTATTATAGTAATATATATTTAGTTAAGTAAATTATTAAATAGGAATATGAACACCATACGCATCAACGAGCTCATATGAAAGATTTTCCAGCCGATAGACTTATAGTGTTTCTCCAACCTATAGACTTTACGGCCTACAGATTCATAGCGCTAATTTTTTTATATACACGATAGCATTGGGTTTAATATCTCTTTTGGGATTACGAACCATTGGTATTAGGTTTAAAGCGAAATATTCCGTATATAAAAATTAATTTATTTATTAATTAAGCAAGCAAATATAAAATGAATAATTATATATAATTATGCATTTTATATAAATGTATCATGTACTTACATATATGCTTACATATTAGATTAAAAGTAGTATAAATATGCAGTAACTGTAAGAATAATGTTACGCAAACATTTTTTATTAAATCCTAATATGATTAATAATGAATATTATTTACTATTGAATCTGAAGATCTGCAATTGTACATTAAAATAAAAGGATTTTCTTTCACAAATACTCAAAATATTTTGGGAATATGTATAAATCAATAATCGGTGCCCATATAACTACTAAACAAGTTTAATATTTAAATATTTTTACATAACATACTTTACATTAATATTTTTACATAAAATATTTTGTAATATATACGATCAGTATTACTATAACAATATCAGTTACAAATACATAGTTAAAACTTATTAAAATTTAACATTATTTTAAAATATTTCAACATTATTTTAACTAAGTAATCTAAGATCATAATAAAGAGTATTTAGTACATGGAACTTTCAAAAATTAAGGAAATCCAACCATTAAAGATCGTAAAAGTACATTTTCTTTACTTTAAGACTGGCAGAAATGTTCACATTTCTTAGCGTAAATCAAAGTAAAAATTCTTAAATTCGTCGAAGAAGCCTAGATAAGCCCAAGAGCAGTGCAATTACAAAGCCTACAGAGTCCTCATAAAATTTGGTAATTGCGTGAAAATTGCAATTAAGCCCTTGTAGACATTTATGAGCCAATGGCCCAATCGCTATTCTGCCATCTTCAAAGGTCCCGCTTGAATAATTCAGGCAAGTGAATTATTCATGAATTCCCGCAAAATTAGTCTGGTTATTCGATGAGGGTGTTTGTGGGTTTGCTGTTTGTGCAACAGATGAAGAAATTGCAAAAGATGTATGTAGGTGGCTGTTGATTAACGAATCAGAAATGCAATGCTACAAATATTATTGGATGAGAAATGTATACTGTCTTTATTTATTTATTTATTTTAGTAATTCATATTTAGTTAAGTAAGTTATTAAATATGAATATGAATACCATACGGATAATCGAGCCCATCTGAAGAAACTTCTAACCTTTAGACTTATGGTGCAACTTTTTTTCAATTCCTTCTATTAGCTCTCACTCTCCCTATATATATCTTGTTCAAATATTAAATCGTTAATAAAATACTTTTCATTCATCCACTCGAGTTCAAATACATTTTTGTTGAACTTGTAATGTATGACACTGGATGTTAATAAAGTTTTTTTTCAAATATTGATTCATTAATCAAATTTAATTAATTTTTGATACATTAAATAGTGTTTTAGCAGTTTGTAATCAAAATTGAAATCAACAGGCAGTTGCTCAATCGGTAAAATGCAAGGTATTTTTCACGTGAAAGTGAAGAATGCGAGTTCAATTGTTGCGAGAATCAATAAATTTTTGAAAATACTTGCATTAAGTAGACGTTTTTCGCTTTCTATTTTGCCAACTTAATATTGTGATTCCGTCATATGTATATACATATTTATATTAATTGTAATTATTTAACAAAAAGTAATTAAAATAAAATTTTCTTTGTAGATCTAAGTAAAAATTGATTAATTTTTTTTTTTTTTTTATATTACTTGTTTATTTATATTTAATTAAGTAACTTTTTAAATATGAATATAAATACCATACGAACCATAGAGCAAATCTAAAGGACTTTCAAGCTATAGATGTATAATATACTTATAACTTATATTATATAACTTACTTATTAAATATACTTATTACTCTTAGCTTATGTTATATAACTTACTTATTACTTACTAAATATTATTTAATATTCATGATAAATTTCATAAAATGTGTTTTTATTGCCTTTAAAACAATAAATGCATTTATTTTTTTGAAAATATTGAAATGATGAGATTAATACATCAAAAAATGTTTTTCAATTTTATGAAAATACACTTATTCTTATTATTAAATATTCTTATTACTTACATTTTATATAACATAACTTACCAATTACTTATTGAATATAATTTAAGATTAATGATAAATTTCATAATATTTGTAGTCATTTCATTTGAAACAATTAATGCATTTATCTTTTTGAGAATATTGAAATGATTAACACGTCAAAAAATTATTTTTAGTTTATATTAAAATACACCGCAAACTATATTTATATTTTTTTATTCTATATCAACAGATTAATTCATTATGCCGAATAAATTAATCCCCACCATTGCTTTCCAACTAAACACTCGAGATTATCTATCCAGTAAATTTCAACCAAAATATATTTATCAATAAGCCTTTCAAAACTAGCACGATACTTCACTAATTCCATAATTATAAAGAAGCCTCTCTTGACATATTTCAAATTTAATTGGTCCACACCAATTAATCATTATTTTGCTTTGAAACTTTCCAAAGTAGCCAGGCAAAAGAAGCCAATAATTAATTTCACGGTAACCGTAACTTGAAGCTCAGGGTTTAATAATTGAGAAACAAATAGGTTATTTGCATATCATTAAAACTTCTTTCGCATAATTATTAACAATGGAAGCAATCTGGAATGACACCCTTTTATTTATTTTTTTTTTTTTGCTTCTGTGGTTGTTCTTATAAGCCATGCAACTTCTCTAATCCTTGAAGGATTATTTTCAGCTGCAAGCGGATTGGCTTGCGGATTTATTAATCTTGTTTTCGGTTACCACATTCTTAATATTAGTTAAAGAAAGTTCATATGGCAAATAAAAATAAAAGATCCAATAGTTCATTTGCATATAAAAACTTTAATCAATATTTAGTTTCATAAATTGCATTATTTTTGTTGGTTTATTGACATATAAAAATTAAAGATAATCTGTTGCTGAATTAAACTTTGTTTTTGCTTCCATGATAACAAACAGCACAACAAGGATTGCGCAATAATTTGTGGAATGTAATTCCTTTGTGTTCGAGGGCATACAAACTCTTAGATGCTACCCTCCTTGGAACTTTCTCAATCAAATTGCGGTGGCCTATAATGGATGTAATGCAGCTGCTCTCTGTGTGGTTCATCCTGGATAAAAACTGAATCTGCTGCATATCTGCCTTTCTAATGGCTGAAGATAATCTGTAACTGAATTAAGATTTGAATTGTGCTGTGTTTTTGCTTTCCGAATAACAAACCTTAGCACAGCAGAATAATCTGTAGATGGAAATGTCCTTCCTTTGTATTCAAGAAATATATTAACCCTCAGATGTTGCCCTTGAGACTGTTCTATTAAATTGCTGTAGCCCTTTGTGGGTGTAATATAGTAGGTAAATCTGTGGTTCTTCCTGGATAATGCTGAATCTGCTGCATTTCTACCTTCTAATGGAGTATGACTTAGGTTAAAAGGTCCACCATTTGAAAGCAAATTTTTTTCTTGTATTAATCATTCCTTTTTTTTTACTTTTTCATTTGTCATAAAAATACGTTCTTTTTTGCACCACGCAACTAAACCAGAAGATTTACAGCAGATTCAGTGTTACCCAGTACATTAAAAAGATTTGTTACATTTCTGCACAAATAAGAATTTGGTATTTAGAATACCCACCAAAATATGAATAGCATAAGAATCATCATCAAGCTCACCTGAAGGACTTTCCAGCCTATAGACTTATTATGCTTATTTTATTATAGACACGATAGCTTTTAGTTTAACATTTCTTTTGATGTTACGAAACATCGGCATTAGATTTAAAGCGAAATGCTCAGTTCCACGGCCACATTCACAATTATGTTAACAACTTAACGGTTATAGTTAATGGTATAAGTCAGAAAACAAATTTTTAAAAAAATAATGAATTTACTAATTAAGCAAGAAAATGTAAAATGAATATATTATATATATTATATTGATTTTATATTTACTCGCTTAATTAATAAATATATTAATTTTTTTTTAATAATATATGAATTATATTCATTTTATATTTACTTGCTTAATTTATAAATTAATTAATTTGTCAACTCTATTGTCTGACTCTTATCGTTGACTATATCCGTTAAGTTGTTGACATAATTATGAATGTGACTGTGGGACGGGGTGACCTGATGGATACCATATTTCGCTTTAAAACTAATGACGATTGTCCGATATACCAATATAGGTGCTAAACTAAAAGCCATAGTGCCTATAACAGAAATGAGCTTTATAAATCTGTAGGTCGTAAAGTGCTTGAAATGAGGTCGATGATTTGTAGGGATTCATGCTTAGATGGGTATTTCTATAAACCAAATTCTATATTTGTGGTATATTCTTTCCTAGTTGTCATTAGCAGATTCGGGAGAAATATAGAACGTCCCCTTTAATGTATTATGTAGTATTGAATCTGCTGTAAATCTTTTAGGTTAGTTGAGATGTGCAAAAAAAAAAAAAAAAAAAACCTACATTTTTATGACGAACGAAAGAGAAAAAAAATAATGAAAGGATGATTAAAACTATAAATTAGTTCTTTGCAAATGGTAGATACTTAACATTACTCATACTCCATTTGAAAGGCAGATATGCAGCAGATTCAGCATTAACCAGGATGGACCTGCTACATTAACCCTACACAGTAATTTGATAGAACAATCCCAAGGGTAGCAGAATCCGAGGGAATGTATATCCACCGAACACAACGAAAGGAGAATCGTGCTATCCTTGTTGTGCTAAGGTGCGTTATCATGAAAGCAAAAACACAGCGCAATTCGAACTTTAATTCAGCAACAGTTTATCTTTAGTTTTCATTTGTTAATAAACCAACAAAAATATTAAAACAATATATGAAATTATATATTGATTAAAATTTTTATATGCAAATGAGCCATTGAATACTTTATTTTTATTTGTCATATGAATTTTCTTTAACTAATACTAAGAATGTGGTAACCGAAAGCAAGATTAATAAATCCGCAAGCCAATCCGCTTGCAGCTGAAAAATAATCCTTCAAGGATTAGAGAAGTTGCATGGCTAATAAGCACAACCGCAGAAGCAAAAAAAAAAAAATAATAAAAGGGTGTCATTCCAGATTGCTTCAACTGTTAATAATTATGCAAAAGAAGTTTTAATGATATGCAAATAACCTATTTGTTTCTCAATTATTAAGCCCTGAGCTTCAAGTTTCGGTTACCGTGAAATTAATTATTGGCTTCTTTTGCCTGGCTACTTATAGCTACTTTGGGAAGTTTCAATGCAAAATAATGATTAATTGGTGTGGACCAATTAAATTTGAAATATGTCAAGAGAGCCTTCTTTATAATTATGGAATTAGTGAAGTATCGTGCTAATTTTGAAAGGCTTATTGATAAATATATTTTGGTTGAAATTTACTGGATAGATAATCTCGAGTGTTTAGTTGGAAAGCAATGGCGAGGATTAATTTATTCAATTTAATGAATTAATCTGTTGATATAGAATAAAAATATATAAATATAAATATATTTGTGGTGTATTTTCAGATAAATTTATAAGCATTTTTTGACGTATTAATCTCGTCATTTCAATATTTTCAAAAAGATAAATGACTGCAAATTTTATTACATTTATCATGAATCTTAAATATTATTTAAAAGCAATAAGTACGTTATACACTCAAGAGCCAAAACATTATGACCACTTGTCAATAACGAGTTGGCCCACCTTTGGCGCGCAACACAGGCCATGGCCTCCTATAATCCTTGACATGGATTAATACCATCACTTAATAGCAGTTAAATACAACTTCCACCTGATCACGTGCCTTCCACGTCATCCAGGTGAGTTCATTCCAAAATGTAGGGGTGGTCATAATTTTGGCTCTTGAGTGTATAACATAAGTTATCAGCAAGAAGTGTTTTTATTAAGTAATAATAAGAGTATTTTCATACTTATAAACTAAAAAGCATTTTTTGACGTATAAACTCATCATTTTAATATTTTCAAAAAGATAACTGTATTAATTGTTTAAAAACAATGATTGCAAATTTTATGAAATTTGTCATGAATCTTAAATAAATAATAATATTTTTAATAAGTAATAATTATATTTAAAGTTATAAGTATTTTTAATAAAAAGATAAATGTATTATTTGCTTCAAAAGCAATGACTAATTAAAATTAATTTAATATATTTAATAAGTAATAAGTATATTTCTATACAAACTAAACAACATTTTTTTGACTTATTTTTCTCATTATTTTTTTGATAAAATTGCTTCAAAATCAATGTCATTAATCTTCATATTTATTTTAAAATTTAAAAGATAAATTTTTTGACTTATTTTTCTCATTTTTCAATAATTTCAAAAAGAAAAATGTATTTGCTTCAAAAGCAATGACTACACATTTTATGAAATTAATCATGAATCTTATATTTAATAAGTAATAAGTATATAAGTATAATAAGCGTATTTTCATATAAACTAAACAACATTTTTTTGACTTATTTTTCTCATTATTTCAATAATTTCAAAAAAAAAAAAAAAAATTATTAATTGCTTCAAAATCAATGACTACACATTTTATGAAATTAATCTTGAATCTTATATTTAATAAGCCATAAGTATATTTAATAAGTATAATAAGCATATTTTCATATAAGCTAAAAGCATTTTTTGACTTATTTTTCTCATTATTTCAATAATTTCAAAAAGAAAAATTTATTAATTGCTTCAAAATCAATGATTACAAATTTTATGAAATTTATTATGAATCTTAATTAATATTTAATTAAGTAATAAGTAAGTTATATAATATAAGTTATAAATAAATATATTTAATAATTAATAATAAGTGTGTTTACAAATAAACTAAAAAGCATTTTTTGACTTATTTATCTCGTCATTTCAATATTTTCAAAAAAGGGTCCTGATGGCCAATTGGCTAGCTTTATGGCCACAGGCTGCAGCTTCGAATCCTGGAGGTGGCATGGATGTTTGTTAGTTGTTCGGAATTCACATTAAATTATAATAACCCTGACTAATTAGCTTAAAAGTGTGCACAAAATAATCATGGAGTGACAAACCAAATCTCTAGTTTAAGATTTTAAGAGAATAAATAAAAATTCTGCTTATAAGAGGAAACATTTTTGTGAAGTTTTCGGAAAATGATAAATAACTAAACTGAATGATTGGGATTGTAATTGAACTGAAAAACGTACTTTAATTTAACAAGTAATATATAAAAAAAAAAATTTTAAAATTCAATTCCTACTATTTTTCACTATATTACAGAAAGTCCTTTATAAATAAATTTCATTCATTTTTTTAAGTTTATCTGGCGCCATCTATTGGTTGATATATGCAACTTAAATCTAAAAAAAAAAATTAAATTAATTAATTAAATTTAATTACTGAATTAATATTTGAAAAAACTGTATTAACATTCAGTGTCATCCACTACAATTTCAAAAAAAAAATTTATTTGAACTTGAGTGGATGAATAAAAAGTATTTTATGAACGATTGAAAATTTGGAAAAATATATAGAGGGAGAGTGTGAGCTAATAAAAGGAATTGAAAAAGTAAAATATTGATATCAATCATTTGTGCATTAAACAACAGAAACAACATCATTAAAAATAGTTTTCTTGGCGAAATCGCAAACTGATCGAGTCATAATTTTTGACTTGGACATTAATAACTTGTGCAGGAACGCAGCGGAAGATTTTACATTTTCCTCCTGAAGCTGACTCTTTACGGGATAGAGATGTCAGCCCTATACTCAACAGTCATATTTCACCGTGATCTACGGCTTAACGTGTATTCGAACCACTACAAACATCCATGGCACCGTCGGACTCGAACCCGAAACCTCTGGCCCCGAACGCCAGAGCGCTAGTCACTCGTCCATCAGGCAGCTAATGAATAACTAAACTCTAGGACTGGGATTGTAATTGAACTGAAAAAACCTATTTTTATTAAAAAAAAAGTAAAAACAAATTGATATTCATATGTGTACTGAACAGTAAACAGTAAAGTCATTAAAGAACAGGGTTTTTTTTTTTTTACGAAATCGAAAACTGATTGAGTAATAATTTTCTAGCACTCTAGGCTTCAGTACCACAAGCTTCAACTTCGAATTCTGGCGGTGGCATGGATGTTTGTGAGTGGTTCCGAATCAACGTTAAACTATAGGTCCCTGTCTAATTGCCTGAAAAGTGTGTACAAAATGACCGTAGAGTGAAAAACCAAATCTCTATTTGAAGAGAATAAATAAAAAATACCACTATTAAGAGGAAACATTTTTTGTAAAATTTTTGAAACATGATAAATAACTAAACTGTTTGATCGGGACTGTAATCGAACTGAAAAAGTAAAATTAAAAAGTAAAAAATGGGTATAAATCAATAAAAAATAATAGTTTCTTTTTTTTTTTTATTTACGAAATCGCAAACTGATCGAGTCATAATTTTCTGCAATCTCCCAAACGCTATGATAAAAATAACACAGGGCAGATAGGTCATCGCTGTTATTGAGACGCGCGCCATTTACTTAAATACCCACTCTGCTACAAGAACGTGTGAACTTCTGGAGGAACGCAGCGGAAGATTTTACACTTTCCACATACCAGCAGAGTAACGATGCAGTTATGTTGGGAGAATCAGAATTTATTGGTACTTAACTTTGGTTTTACTAGCAGTAAAAGGCGGATGAAGGTTCCCCAAGGACTGCCGGGACATCGGGCCTTATGGAGTGTAAGAAAACTCCATCGGAAAACATTTTTGTAGCCTCGGATTTATACAGGGTGGCTTGGAAAAAATGTGAGACGTGATTTTTTATCGATTTGCTGGAAAATAGATACGTAGCATGCTATCGTATTTTTTTCCAGCAAACAAATTGTTTATTTTGCGAATTTCTGTAGCATGTCATACTTGTTTCTATAATATTAAATTTTTTTCTTCTTGTTTTCAGGAATTTCGATTTCTGTTTGTCAGTTTTTAAGATATTTTAAACGGAAATAAGAAATATGTTTTCTGTAGAAATCGAAAGAAATAAATGTTTTTCTTGTAGGAAATATTTCCATGTTTTTTTTAAGGGTTCGTAAAAACTTGCATGCAGGATATCTCAATACCAGTTTTAAAATCTTTTAAGGGCGAAGATACATCTAGATGACTCAGAATCACATAACAATATTGGATTGAATGGACTTTCATACTTTGGTAGATAATGTAGGAAGGGTACTGGAGTTTGGAGATTTCTAGTAGAATCTGTTCAATCACACAAGGACACTACAGTAGTAGGATGGCTATTCATACGATAACACATCTAGTGTATAGCTGATCTTTCCGACCTATTTGGCTGCTGGAACAAGGTATTACAAAAACCCTTGGATGGCAATAACTTTTCTCATCTAAATCGATGTGAAATCTACCATATTTAGCATCTAGTACCGGGACCTACGGCTTAAAGTGGGTTTGGAGCAACAAAAAAAATCCATGGCACCGCCAGGACTCGATTCCCGAAACTTGTGGCACTGGGAACCAAAGTCACTTGGCCATCAGACCCCTGATAAATAACTAAGCTGTAAGGCTGGAATGGAAATTGAACCAAAAAAAAACCTATTTTATTTAAAAATTGATATCAGTCCTTTATGTATAAAAATAGGTAGAAACAACGTCAAAAATAATAACGAAAAATAACAAATTTTTAAGAAATAACAAACTGATCGAGCAATAATTTTCTCCAATCTCCCAAACGCTATGATAAAAATAACATAGGGCAGAGAGTCGTCGCTGTTATTGAGACGCGCGCCATTTACTTAAAAACCCACTCTGCTACAAGAACGTGTGAACTTCTGGAGGAACGCAGCGGAAGATTTTACACTTTCCACCTACCAGCAGAGTAACGATGCATTTTATGTTGGGAGAATCAGAATTTATTGGTACTTAACTTTGGTTTACTAGCAGTAAAAGGTGGATGAAGGTCCCCCCAAGGACTGCCGGGACATCGGCCCTTATGGGGTGTAAGAAAACTCCATCGGCAAACATTTTGTTGCCTCGGATTTATACAGGGTGGCTTGGAAAAAATGTGAGACGTGATTTTTTATCGATTTGCTGGAAAATAGATACGTAGCGTGCTATCTTTTTTTCCAGCAAACAAATTGTTTATGTTGCGAATTTCTGTAGCATGTCGTGCTTGTTCTTATAATATTAAACTTTTTTTGTTGTTTTGTCAGGAATTCCCGATTTTTAAGATATTTTAAACGCAAATAAGAAATACGTTTTCTGTAGAATTCAAAAGAAATAAATGTTTGCTTTGTGTGATATATTTCGATATTTTTTTAAAGGCTGGATATCTCATTTAAGGGGGATTCAGGTACACCTAGACGACTCGAATCAAGTAGCAACTTTGGATTGGAAATGACTTTCATACTTGTTGTTGATGACGTAGGAGGAACACCAAGGTTCTGAGCTTTTTCGCAGACACTGATATATGTATATACAATTACAGATAAACGTAACAAACAATGGCTAATCATACGAGTGCAGATCTAGTGGATAGCTGATCTTTCCGACCTACTGGACCTACTGGTTTGTTTGCTTTGTCGCTCTACGGTCATTTTTGTGCACACTTTAGGCTAATTAGATCGAAAACTACATTTTAGGGTGTATTCTGAACCTCTAACAAACATCCATGTAACTACCAGGATTCGAAGCCAAAATCTGTGGAACCGAGATATAAATATATATATGCTATCATTATCATTAGCGTAACAGCCCATAGTTGGTCAAGACCATCTACCTATTGGCGGATTTAGAGATAAATGACATTTTCTTTTTACGAGATAGGGTTGTCAGTATACGCCCTAACGCTCTATAGTCATATATCTTAGATTTAAAGTGGATTCTGAGTCACTACAAACATCTAAGTCACCACCAGGACTTGAACCCGAAACATGTGGCACAAAGCACCCGAGCGCTAATCACTCAGCCATCATGCAGCTGATGAATAACTAAACTTTAAGTGTGGATTGTAACTGTACTAAAAAGTAATTTCATTAAAAGATTTGTGTGCTAAACAGTAAACCGTAAAGCCATTTAAAAAAATAGTTTTTCTTTTACGAAATCGCAAACTGATCAAGTCATAATTTTCTGCAATCTCCCAAACGCTATGATAAAAATAACACAGGGCAGATAGGTCATCGCTGTTATTGAGACGCGCGCCATTTACTTAAATACCCACTCTGCTTCAAGAACGTGTGAACTTCTGGAGGAACGCAGCGGAAGATTTTTACACTTTCCACCTACCAGCTGAGTAACGATGCATTTATGTTGGGAGAATCAGAATTTATTGGTACTTAACTTTGGTTTTACTAGCAGTAAAATGTTTATGAAGGTCCCTCCCAAGGACTACCGGGACATCGGGCATTATGGATTCTTCTCTGATTGAAGGCGGCCTGAGGGCCAATAGGCTGGCACACTCTGGGCTTTGGCACCACTGGCTTCAGCTTCGAACTTTGACGTGGCATGGATGTTTGTGAGTGGTTCCGTATCCACATTAAACTATACGTCCTTTCTAATTACCTGAAAAGTTTGTACAAAATGACCGTAGAGTGATGAACCAAATATCTAGTTGAAGACAATAAATAAAAATATCGCTATTAAGTGTGAGTAGTGATTTTTTAAGTTTTCGGAACATGATAAATAACTAAACTGTATGATCGGGACTGTAATTGAACTGTAACAAGTAAAATTAAAAAGTAAAAAATGGGTAAATATCAATAAAAATAATAGTTTCTTTTATTGATGAAATTGCAAACTGATCGAGTGTAATAATTTTCTGCAATCTCCTAAACGCTATGAAAAAAAAAAAAAAAAATACCATAGGGCAGATAGGTCCTCGCTGTTATTGAGATGCGGACCATTACTTAAATACCCACTCTGCTACAAGAACGTGTGAACTTGTGCAAGAACGCAGCGGAAGATTTTACACTTTCCACCTACCAGCAGAGTAACGATGCATTTATGTTGGGAGAATCAGAATTTATTGGTACTTAACTTTGGTTTTACTAGCAGTAAAAGGTGGATGAAGGTTCCCCCAAGGACTGCCGGGACATCGGGCCTTATGGGGTGTAAGAAAACTCCATCGGCAAACATTTTGTAGCCTCGGATTTATAATATGGTGGCTTGGAAAAAAATGTGAGACGTGATTTTTTATCGATTTGCTGGAAAATAGATACGTGGTATGCTATCTTTTTTTTTCCTGCAAACAAATTGTTTATGTTGCGAATTTCTGTCGAAGGTCGTGCTTGTTTCTATAATATTAAACCTTTTTGTTCTTGTTGTCAGAATTTCGATTTCTGTTTGGTAGTTTGTAAGATATTTTGAAGGGAAATAAGATGTAAGTTTTCTGTAGAATTCAAAAGATATAAATGTTTTTCTTGTATGATATATTTCGATATTTTTTTCCTTGAAGGGCTAGTAAGAAAACTTGCATGCAGGATATCCCAATATCAGTTCTGAAAACTTTTAATGGGTTGAGATACACCTAGACTACTCTGTAGAACAATGTTGCACATTTTTTTGATCTTTAGATAAACTTTAGACACCCACACACACACATAATATATATATATATATATATATATATATATATAAACAAGGAGGCCAAATATAAAAATAGGGGCCGTTGGGATTTGTCATATTTTGTGGCGGCAAGTGGAGATAAGTCGCCAAATGTGGTAACCCTGATTTCTTGTACTGTTTGCAATTCATTTCACTTACGATCAGAACCTCAAAGCGCACTTTGGCGAAAAGATATTTTGACATCAAAACTTAACGGTCCCGATTCTGCGATTTTGCCAACAAGGGGCCTTTTAAACTTTCATGGAAATGGTAGTTTAATTTTAAGATCTCAACACTTACATGCCATTTGAAAGATTCCAATTTTAGAGCAGAATTATATATGTCTCTATACCTACATCTCTACATCTCTGGAGTTTGGATCTTTCTCTCAGACGCTGTTCTTTCACACAATGGCATTACAGTAGTAGGATGGCTAATCATACGAATGCAGTTGTATTGATAGTTGATCTTTTGACCTAAGCGGCTACTGGAGCAAGGTGTTACCAAAACTTTTGTAGAAAATGTGTAACAGATGCAGAAAATGTTTTTTCTATTGTTATAGATGACAAAACGTTTCTACATCTGTGTATCGTGGTCATTTTCAAAGTGGCACTAACACAATTAGATCCTCACCAATTTCAGTCATGACGTTTGTAATCACCACCACATTTGGCTAGCAGTGAATCGGATATGGTGATACTGTGCATTCGCCTGCTCGATAGCATTGTCCAATGCAATGACCTACCAT
>BPLR01001566.1:0-23263 GCA_021605095.1 Caerostris extrusa
ACAACAATATGGACCAATAACAATATGAGCCTATCCTAACCTTGAGGAGTTTGCACTAAAAAAAAGCTAATGTTTTTGCATTTGGTTGGATTATCTATGTCCTATCATCTGGGAATTGTTGCAAACAGATCAAACCATCACAGCAGACCTATATTGTGGCCAACTAACCTGACTAGATGCAAAAATGCGTGAACTTCGTCCAACATTGTATAACTGAAACGGTGTTTTCCATCATGACAATACCGCCAGTAACTTTTAAGATGAAAGTTTGCTTTGTCTCTCTATGGTCATTTTGTGTACACTTTAGGCTAATCAGACCGGGACCTACAGTTTAACGTGGATTTCGAATCTTAAGAAACATCCTGCTACAGTCAGATTCGAACCTGAAGCCTGTGATACCAAAGGCCACGGCGCTAGCTGATTGGACTGAATTTCATCTAATCCAGCATTGATGATTTTAGCATTTTATTGTTGGCAAAACTTTTGAAAGCAAGCCATTTACACTGTATACCCTGTATATTAAAACGGTATATAATGTTAATAATAATGTATATAATGTATTTAATTAATGCCACAGCACTAGCCAATTGGCCATCAGGCAGCTTAAAGACGAAGGAGAAGCTCCAGGCTCTTGGTTATGAAGTTTTATCACATCCACCATACTCATCTGACCTGGTACCAACAAACTACCACTTGTTCCTCCCGAACATTAGTTAAATGGAAAAATTTCAAAATTTCCAGGATGTTCAGAGGGCAGTGATAGATTTCCAGGATTCAAAGGATAATATCTTTTATACGCCAAACATAAATGACATTGTTGACAGACAGAGGAAGGTTGTGTAACACAATGGTCAATATTTCATTAATTAATCTCACTTATGAGCTTAAATATAATAAATTGAAATTTAATCGAAAAAACGGCATAACTTTCCTACCACACATTTTGTGATAAATTTTCTGTTATTTTGCCATGCGTATAACGAAATTTATCTATTATTTATTATTAAATTATTATTTATTTACTAACCGAAACCATCTCGATCTTTTTGCTATAACCGAATAAAAGAAAACAGCACTACTAAAAAGACCACTATTAAGTTCTAAGATTAACGTTGTCAAAAACAAAGTCAAAGTCAAAAAGTGTCTAGTAAACATTCTCATGATGGTTAAATTTTTTAGTTGTTGTGTGATAATTTAACTGAATCATCTAAATTTTTTCATGTATATTTTTATAAAAATTACATGATTCACAAAGATGAGTCTGCAACTTTTAAGTACTGTTAAACAGCAAACGAAGGCTCCTAATCTTAACGAGCCTATTTGTTTTAGGATTTCTTCGAAATGTTTATTCACAGAAGAGACGAGATTAAACTATCATATCAATAAACAATACCAATAAAAATTTGTTTAATTTCTTAGAATTTAATAATAGTTAGTCTTTGTAGTAATGTTTTTCTTATCCAGTTATAACATAAAGATCGAAATGGTTTCGGTCTGAAAATAATTTTCGTTATGCACAGCAAATAACCGAAAAAATTTGTCAAACGTTACAACTAACTACAACTCTCTCAATGTCAATTACAACTACAACTCTAAGTCAATGTTAAACAATGGCTACTATTTGACTAAATTCTATTTGAATGCAATCAATTCCAGGTTCAAATAAAAACATATGAATATTTTTTTTGTTTAATTTTTTTGTATATTTTTTATTATTAAATTCAACCTGGGTTGATATCCATGCTTAGAATGTCAAATGGAACTGGGTAGTGGTACTTTTAAGAAGGGATTACTGGTTCAGTCCCCTCATTCATCAACGAATTAAATTTTCTCTTATACAATACTAAAATATGAAATAACCCAGAAAACCTCTGAAACCTCCCAGATTTTTCATAAAATTGCCATCTTCTACTCTACAAAGTTAGGAGACGATATTTATTCAACAAAGTGCTTTTCATCATAGAAATTTCAACAACTAGAGGTCTTTCCAGTCTTCTCTTTAAGACAAAATTAGTGCCTCTACTATTTTTTATTAAGAATATCTGTATCTTCTTTTTGTCAGTGAAAACTAATCGACAAGAACTGGTCTTCGATCTATGACCACGAAGACCATAACAACAACGTGTCAGTTACTCATTACTCATACGGTTTAGAAACTACTGAAACTTCCTTATCAAAGTTGAATGTTAAACTGTGCTTCGTTACAGTAGTTGTTTATTTAAAGTGTTAGTCACTTTCAGGAAAGATGTGCTGATTTCAAATGTCGGCGCTGGGATTTATTTTCATTCGTCATTTAGGAGTAAATAATAGGATGAACTTACAATTTTTATAAATAAAACCGAGAATAACAAAAAAAAAAAAAAATAAAATGAAATAAAATAAATTACTTTTCTTAGAGACCTTGGGGATGCAAAGGAAAAACATATTTAAATTTATATTTATAATTGTTTAAATCTACGGACGCGCATACTTCTAAAGACCGAATGTTCTCACTGTAACTTTACATGTATTCTCCGTAATTTGGCCTTTAATTTCTCTTATACAATACTAAAATGTGAAATAACCCACAAAAACTTCTGAAACTTCCCAGAGTTTTCATAAAATTGCCTCCTACCCTTACAATTTTAGAAGACGATATTTATTCAACAAAGCGCTTTTCAACATAGAAATTTCAACAACTAGAGGGTTCTCCTCTTTAAGAACAAAATTAGTTGCACGCACAAAAGATAAAAAAAAAAAACCAAAAAATTTTCCATCATATTTGTGTGAGGCTCTGCGTTATTTTGTTGAAGAATAACCTCTATTTATTGAGTAATGCAGGTCGTTTTGTGAATAAAGCCTTTTCAGATTCTCTAATTGTCAACAATAGATTCCTGAGGTGGTAGTTTGATTACTCACAAGTCGTTCAAAATAAACCATTACTTCCCTATTCCATCCAATGCAAAAAGCAAAACATCTTGGTCCAATCCTGGCTCTACAGTGTGATTAGTTTTCTTTTAGGCTTAATCGTTGAATTTAGTTGAGTAAAACTACCGCGTTACTTTCCGTTCAACCCAATTTGCTATTTATTTACAAATACGTGTTAACTTGGCTTGCGCAATTTAATTTGTTCATCAACATCCGCATCTATTTTGCTTAGCATATTTAAAATGGGACATATTTTTAGCAATAAATATTGTCGAGGTTAAAAAAAAAAAAAAAAAGTACCTGCATTTAAGGTAGCAAGTTATTGACAAAGGATCTGAACTTCTGTTGTTTCTTATCCCACTTGGTAGCAACATCTAGTCCAAGAACCCTTGTGGTATCATGGAAATAGGGCGACCTAATTACCAATTCTGGCCTTTGGTATCAGATTCGAATCCTGACGGTGGCGTAGAAGTTTGTTAGTGGTTCGGAATCCACGTTAAACAGTAGGTCCCGGTCTAATTAGCCAAAATTGGGCAAAAAATGACCTTAGAGTGATATATCAAACCATGGAATGACGGGCAACGTCTATTGTGATGGAACACCTATTGGTAGAGTTTTGACTAGGCTCCGTGAAGCTGACTTTTTACGGGGTAAGGTTGTTAGCCCTATGTTGAACGCTCTACCGTCATATTATACCGGGACCTATGGCTTGAAGTGGATTCAAACTACTACAAACGTCCATGACACCGAAAAGGACTCGAACCTGAAACCTGTGGCACCGAGCGCCGGAGCGCTAGTCCCTCCTTCTTCAGGCTCTCCGTATTTCTGTCGGCTTGATGGCTAATTGGCTGGCGCTCTGCCCTTTTGGTACCACAGGCTTCAGGTTCAAATTCTAGTGGTTCGGAATCCATGTTAAAATGTAGGTTCCGGCCTAATTAGCCTAAAAGTGGGAACAAAAATGACCTTAGAGCGACTAACCAAACCAAACTCTGAACTTCTGATATGCGTAAAATTGAAAGCATTGAATAAAATATTTTTCTATTATTTAACTCTTTATTATTTTAATAATAAACAAACACCGGATTATGAACGTCGTCATCAAAATCTGAAAATATTTCCAGAAAATTGCCAATTATATTTTGAAGATGAGATAAAGTGGACCGCAAAATAAAAATAATTAAATAAATAAAACAGCATCGGCGGGCAACAGTCTGAGTACTCCTAATTTAAATCAATCCTTTTTAGTTTATATACAGTGAGCCACAAAATTGGTATACACCTCTAAAACTTTTAGACTTCTTCAATTACAAATTAAATATTGATTTAAATAGTTAAATTTTTTTATCCTAGATACTTTAACCTCTGCTTTACCATCCTATAAACACAATTCTATAGTTAACTTATTTATTACGAAAAGTTAAGCGATTCGTTAAAGAGAAAACCATGCCACAAAATTGAGTAACTTCTTATATTTGCAAATTATGCCCCACTTTTTTTAGTTTCAAATTTTTTTAAAGAGTTTCCTGGAGTAGCTGCTGCTTATAACACGTGCTATTGCACTTCAACGCTTTTAAATAGTATTTTTTCTCATTAAAAATCGTAAAATGAGCTCTCGTACAGAAACTACTGAATCTGAGCGTTTATTGGTTGTAAAATGGTCGAAAGGGGGCAAATCTCTTCGAGAAATCGCTTCGTTGATTGGTGTCACATGGTTTCCAAAAAATACTACAAAAGTATAAAAAAACTGGATCTGGGCCAATATTCCTGGGAAGAGGACCTAAAAGAAATACTGAGTACTACAGCGAAGAGGAAGATCATTCACTCAGTAAAAGAAAGATCCGCGGGTGAGTGCCTCTAAACTAGCTTTATCGATGTCCTCTACAATCGGGAAAAAGATCTCAGTTGAAACAATTCGACGTACCCTTCACCAATATGGGTTTCATGGTCATACACCAATACGAAAGCCACTCATCAAGTGCGTGAATAGACAAAGAGAGTGATTTTCGCCAAAGAACATCGTTTCGCTATTTTCTTTCTGGAACACTGTAACATTTTCTGATGAAAGAGTTTAATCTTTACCGGAAGCGATGGACGATTTAGAATATGGAGAGAAGCTGGGAAAGCACTGGCACCTCAGAACACCATTAAGACAGTCAAGTTCGGAGGTGGATCTGTCCTCGTTTGGGGTTGTATGTCGGCTGGAGGAGTTGGAGAACTTGCTTTTATTGATGGTATTATGGACAAACATGTATATTTGGGGATTTTAAATGATAACTTGAAAAAAAAAGTGCCAGTAAGTTGGGGCTTGGATCAAGCTTCATATTCCGCAAGGACAACGACCCCAAGCATACACCGAAGATAGTGCAGTTATACTTGCTGTACCATTGCAAAAAGTAATTACACACCAGTCCAGTCTCCAGACCTAAGCGTCATCGAAAATTTGTAGTCGAAATTAAGAAAGCTGTACAGAAATCACAAGCAAGGAAGTTCAAGGTTCTGAGAGAAGAATGGGCTAAAATTTCTGCTGAAACCACTAAAACACTAGTAGAATCTATGTCCAGAAGATTACAAGCTGTAATTCAAGCAAAAGGTTATGCAACAAAATATTAATTTGTACGTTAAAGGAAATTAATAAAGGTGTACACTTATTTTTGTGGTGTTGTTTTTCCTCTCATCAGAATCTTTTATTTTTTTCGTAAAAAATAAATAAGCGTAACTTTTTTTATAAGTATAGTACGGTAAAGCATAGACTAAAGTATATAAGGTAAAAAATTCAATCATCTTAAAGCAATATTTAATTTGTAATTGCAAAAAGTCTTTAAGTTTCTAATGTGTATATTCAATTCTGTGGCCCACTGTATATCTACACCAAAATAAATAATGGCGTTAGACAATAATATTATTGTTCAGTTATTTAGTCTATGACTTGTATTGATAACTCGCTTTTCCTAAGTCATGAATAATATTTGTTCTTATTATCATACGCAAACTTTACTGGAATACCTTTTCATTTCGCTTTTCATTTCATTGATAAACGTTCTGGGAAGTACATCTGCTCGCCAAGTACTTCAAGTAGATTATCTGCAATTTTTAAGATTCAGTATATTTAACACTCTCGCTTGTTTTTGAAAACTTTCGAAATCAGCAGGCATTACGATTTAGGTGGGACTGCCTGTTATCAGAAAAATTAGCCTTGGAGGATAAACGTAAAAGCAATATCGAAATGTCAAGGTTTCTCAGATATTTTACAGGTTCTGTTTTCCAATCATCTCAGCTCTTACAGTATACAATTAGTTTATCTTTTGATGTAATCTTTATGTAATCGAAAAGCTATACAATTTATTCAAATTATCAAAAGCCCAGTTGACATCACATCCAGTTTATCAATTAGAAGGTTGTGGCAAAGTAACACGTCCATATAGGGGGAAAATAAAGCAGATCTGATTTTAAGTGCTCGTGAAGTGGCTTTTGGTGTTACTAAAAAACACTCGTAAATCGAGAGGATCGTTTATAAGGATTGAATTTCAAAACATTTAATTACGATACAGGGAAAAAGAAAACAAACGATGCATTTGCATATTAATTCTAAATTAGCAGCTGCTTTGAATAACAATAATAACATTTGCAAATTTGCACATTTACATTTTTGCAAACTAACAACGCAATAAATATCATTTACAATTTTGCAACTAACAACGCATTTACAAATTTTTGTGCATTTACATTTTTGCAACTAACAATGCAATAGCATTTACAAATTTCTGTATTTACATTTTTTGCAACTAACAACGCAATAGCATTTATATTTTTGCTATTAAAAAGCAATCATAAACAGAGATATAATCATTTATATGGATTGAATTTCAAAACATTTAATTAAAATGCATGAAAAAAAGAAGCATAAAGGATACATTTGCATATTAATATTAATAAATAACTGCTTTGAATAAAAATAATAATATTTACAAATTTTTTACGTTTACATTTTTGCAACTAACAACACAATAACATTTTACTGATTTGTGCATTTACATTTCTGTAACTAACAACACAATAGCATTTACATTTTTGCTACTAAAAAGCACTCATCAATCGAGAAGATCGTTTATATGAATTGAATTTCAAAACATTTAATGAAACAGAACATGAAACAGAAATGTTACATTGCATATTAATTCTCAATAAATAATTGCTTTGAATAAAAATAATAACATTTGCAAATTTCTACATTTACATTTTTGCTACTAAAGAGCAATCATAAATCGAGGTATAAACATTTATACGGATTGAATTTCAAAATACTTGATTTAGGTGCATGAAGAAAAGAAGCTGAAGCGATAAATTTGCATATTAATTCTCAATTAATAGCTACTTTGAATAAAAAGAATAACATTAAAAAATTATTTTCTTTTTTCTGTATTATTTTTCACTCGTTCATATTTAAATGGCTTCAAATGACAAATTACACGATTGTTATTTTAAAGGGGGAAAAGAAATGCAATTAATTTAATTTTTTATAAATTGTTTCTGAAACACAACCACAGAGTTTTCATTGAAATTTCTATCATCATAATCCACATCAACATTGGAACTACAGCCCTATGATGGCCATGGCTGTGACCTAATACGACTACTACTACAGCACCACATCACATCACTGTGCCTAGAGCAGAGTTGCCCCTATACAGTTTGGAAATGATGTGGGTGAGAAATCTGACAGGGTTCCGTGACGCTCTTGCAGTCATATGAGACCGGGACCTACGGCTTAAAGTGGATTCCGAAGCACTACAAACATCCAGGGCACCTCCAGGATTCGAACCTGAAGTCTGCCGTGCCTAAGGCCAGAGTGCCGGCAATCGGCCATCAGGCACCTGGAAATTTCTATACTTATTCTAAATTCAGATTATTCATGATGCAAACATTTTTACCTATTTCGAATAGTGTAGTTAAGTTCTCTCAAATATTGATTTATTGAATTCATAGAATTATAATCATTTTTATCACGAGGACATTTCCATGAGATTTGCTATTCAAGACGATATTGCAAAAATTCTCATGCTTTGTATAAGATTCAAACACATACAAATGAACTGAAATTCCAATAAAAAAAAAGTTACTAATATTTTAAATATGTAAGTAGGGTATACCACGTTTCTTTGTGTTTCAACATCGAGAGTTGGAAGTAGGGACCGGTATAAGACAACACCTATTAGGAGATGTATGAAACCAGTTGAGGTCGAAGAGAGAGTAGGGGAGTATCCTCGAGATACCCCTATCCCTCCAGAGTCTCTGCCTAAACTAGACCTATAACGGCTTCAAGAAGAGGGTCATTTTCAGGTTCATGGGAACACTTTAATTTTTATTTACAAGCATTATTATATATGCAAATACTGAACTCTGGGTTATTATATAGAGCAGGGGTCTCCAAACTACGGCCCGCCAGTGTCATCAATCCGGCCCGCGACAGCGAATAGCTTGTTGTTGCTGTAATAAGTTGGATAAAAAAAACACAGAATGATAATAATTCGGTTTTATTGACTTGCTAGGTGAAGCTTAATGGCAAGCATAATACGCAGAAAATTTAACTTTAAGCATAGCAACTAACAAGTAATAGAAATGAATCCCACTAACATTGTAAACTAGTGAACATCCCGCCGTTACCCTCGGTAGTTATGTTGGGGTAAAGAGTATTGCATTATGTCGATGTTTGGAATGTATATATCCTGAATCAAACATATGATTTTTATCCTGATCCTGTCTAGAAATTATAGATAACGGCAGAAAAATTAAAACAGTTTTGGCCCTTGGTACTTACTGAGTAAACAGTACGGCCCTAAGGCTGAAAAAGTTTGGAGACCCCTGATATAGAGAAATGAAAATTAAAAATATAAATTTGATCACAAGCGCACGATTAAATCACAAGTACAGTTCATTCCAAGGTTGGAAATTTTCTGAATTCTCGAGTCTACGTCAATCTCAAAGCGCGTGGTATACTGCAGATCTTAATTATCACACAGCGTGATACACGAAACCACAAGGGGCTCATTTTGAAAACAGGCGTAAACTGCTGCCTGCTCAGTACTTTCAGAGAAAAAGATAAAAAACAACACTTCTGGTTGATTCGTTGTAAAACTCTCATCTCTTCTCCAAAACCCCTCTTTAAGAAAATCCGTCAAGAGGGGAGGAGTCAGCTTCTCTCATTTCTCATTGGAGTAGACTTTTTCTCAGCCCATGGTCTATCATCAATCACGATGGAACAACTCATGGCGTAGTCCATATTCCACCTGTAATTGTTTCGACCAGTGAAGGTCGCACAGACAATCGCTAATTTCCTGATATGACACTGATAATCTGCTATCAGATTTGAGTGACAGGTTGTTCTCATTAGTACAAAACACTAATTACATGTAATAAAACTACACAAAACACTGCTTGTCTGCTATCAAATTTGAGTGATGCGTTGTTATTATGTACTTGTCAAAAAATATAAATTCCTCTCTCCTGGGAATGAAATGCCAAAACTGTTTCCGTGGGGAAAATGTTACACTCTGAAATATCATCTAACTGATCCTCCTCTATGAAACATGAGAATTTTTGAAATATAGGCTTAATGAAATAGCAGATGTCATATAATGTCCCTGCGACAAAAATAATTTAAATTTCATGAATTCAATAAATCGATATTTGAGATGGTAACTAAACTACACTGTTTGGAGTAGATCCTAGTCACTCTAATGGAAACAAAAATAAAAACAAGTAATATAAAAAAAAATTTAAGTCAATTCCTACTTTTTTTTTTCATTCTATTGCAGAAAGTCCTTATTAATAATTTTCATTCATTTTATTAAGTTTATCTGACGCCATCTATTGGTAGATACATGCAACTTAAATCTAAAAAAAAAAACAAAAATTAATTAATTAAATTTAATTAATGAAGTAATATTTGAAAAAAAAATTAACACCAAGTGTCATCCACTACAAGTTCAAAAAAATGTATTTGAACTTGAGTGGATGAATAAAAGTATTTTATTAAAAAATTGAAAATTTGAACAAGATATATATAGGGAGAGTGTGAGCTAATAGAAGGAATTGAATGAAGAATGTGAAGGTGGTGAATAAACGGAGATTATTAGCAGACACGAGGACTCTTTATGCTTTTTTATCGCGATACAATGAATTGCATTATTATAAATCTGACGTAAAAGTTCGATTGTTCAGACCGTTTTAAAAATTTAATTACAATGTATGTTGAGATCGATTGTTTCATGAAAGTGCTGGGAGAAACTGTCAATGTCGATTATATCTTCTTTTTCTTCTTTGGCGCAGCAACTCCATGGTGGACCAAGGACGTCTGCCTACCGGCAGATTTCGAGACAGAAGATGATTTCTTTCTACGAGGCAGGGTTGTCAGCCCTACGCAGAATAGTCATATTAGACTGGTTTAAAAAGTGGATTCTAATCACTACAAGTATCCATAGTATCGCTTAGATTCGAACCCGAAACACCTAGCGCCAGAGGGCAATCCCTCGACAATCAGGCACCATCATAAATATCATAAGCATAAATAAAAAAGGCCTACATATTATATAAACCGTCCAGGTGATTATTGCTAAAACCATTTTAGACAAAGACACTCTACAATTTAATTTTAATTTTTTTAATTACTACTTTCTTTTGTTTTATACCAGTAGATATGACTCTGCGTTGCCCTGCTTAAATCAATATTATAAAAAAATTGAGAGCCTTAAACATTTTTGAGAACATTTTTATTAGCAGATGCGAGGACTCTTTGAGCAACGAATACATTGATTTTTTATTATGGAAATCGTCGATAGTTGGAATCTAAGATTTAATAAAATGTGTAATTTAAAAAATATATATATATATGCATTTTCGGCCGACTCGTGGCTCAGTGATAATATGCGCTGCTGGTGAGCCTTAGGGCGGAGATTCAATCCGCTAACTGTTTTCTTGTAGGCACTGTTTCAAAAAACGACGAGACTCGATGGCGTTTGTGATGTCCAGCATCTTACCTCGACAGCCAGACTACCTGGTGGGAGTTTTCCGGGTTTTTTCCCATACGATAAGTAAATAAGGGGTAGTTTCTCCTAAAGTTCTCCAGAAAAACACTACCCTTCTTCTTCAGTGACTCTGAGTCTTCTACCTACTGGAGCTCCATCACAACAGAAACTGCCCCATTACCTCCATCCCTGTGTAGACTACTCATGGGATGTCCATCCCACGCTGTGGATAATGAGGATGAGTCGCAACAAAATATTTTTAATTACTTTTTATTCATCAGCATCAATGGCGCAACAGCCTCATGGTTGAGCCAAGGCCGTCTGCCTGCTGGCCGATTTCGAGACAGAAGATGTTTTCTTTTTACGGGGGTAGGGCTGTACGCCCAACGCTCTTACAATCACAGTAAACCGAGATCTGTGGTTTAAAGTAGATTCGAACCACTACAAATATCCATAGTACGTCCGGGACTCAAACCCGAAACCTGTGGGATCGAACGCCAGAGTTCTAGTCGTTCAGCCATCAGACCCCATTTTTTTATTTTTCACTAGATAAAAAGTGGACTTCGTTGTAATATTTCATTTGAAATAAACTACAACTATAAGATCCCGTAGAGAAAATATTTAAATTCATATATTATCAATAATTTCTCGTGTAAGAAAAATAGACGGTTTTTAAAAAATTGATTAATTTTGTAGCAAGGGTAAAAAAAAAGGTACTTCTAAGTATTTTACCATTAAAGGCACATAAGCAAAGTCACTTAATGTTTTATTGGCCAATTATTTTGATATTTTCCCTGTTGATAAATCACCGCGAAATCTTTCACTTTACGAAATAAGGTACAAATTCCACTTTTAATTGCTGTGTTACAATGGAAAACAATATTTATGTTCAGAATTTTACTCTTTCAAAACTTTACCTATAACGTAAAACAAATAATTTCGGACATAATAAAAGTTACGACTTTTGCGTATAGCGAAAATCGTCGCAATGTCTTCATTCTTTTGTGAAGAAATGCTTTTCATCTGCTCCGTTCAGCTGTTCGCGAACTCGTGATCTGCCATCGTTTATCGCTGTGTAAACCCAATCAAAAGCAGATATCCAATATACATTGGTTGTTTATTTAGATAAAGCGATTTCACACTTTCTTACTCATACTGAATAGCCTTAAATGATTTCCGCTTCAGTCTTTGATCGATTTGTTCCACCAAATGTCTGTTGCTAGAGGGGCATTGAATTTGTGAATGGGTTCATGGCACAATAAAAGAGGATAATTATTTAATTAATGCCAATGTAATGGTTTTTATTACCATTCATTAAAGATGAATGATAAATGGTTTTTTGCTGGTCAATGTTGTAATGATCAGCAAAGGAAATAAATAATTAGAGGCACTTGCAATGAATAAAATTTTACAATGCAAAATATTACTACTACTACTGCACCACACCACATTAGTGTGCCTGGAGCTGAGTTGCTCCTTTACAGTTTGGGATTGATGTGGGTGAGAAGAAGTCTGATTGGGTTCTGTGACGCTCTATGGTCATATGAGACCGGGACCAGGGACTTAAAATGGATTCGAACCACTACAAATATCCATGGCACTGCCGGGATTCGAACCTGATACCAAAAGCCAGAGCACCAGCCAATCGGCCATCAGGTCCCAATTTTGGTAATGAATCTGCTAATTATTAATAGTTTTTGTTTTTTATTTTTATCCCTTCTAATCTTTATACTTGGGGCCTGATGACCTAATGACTAGCGCTGTGGTGCTCAGTGCCCCAGATTTTGAGTTGGAATCCCGGCGGTGCCATGGATGTTTGTAGTGGTTCGAAGTCCACTATAAGCCGTAACTATAGGTTCCGGTCTAATATGATTGTAGAGCGAAGGCCTGACAACCCTAGCCAATAAAAAGAAAACAACTTTCTCGAAATCTGCCAGTAGGCCTACCGTGGACTGTTGCGGCAATGAAGAAGAAGAATATATATTGAATCAAATCAAAATAGGCTAGAGCGTTTTAACACATTATCTGAAATAGCTATGGTAAATGACTGATAAAGGTACCAACGAAGTATAATTACTATTAATTATAATATTATAACTAATATTAATTATAACGAATTATAATAGTCATATAATTTTTAATATTCTTGCCTGAAAATTTTGACTAATTAATATATATTAAGGTCCTGATGGCCGAGTGACTAGCGCTCTGGCGTTCGGTGCCACAATTTGCAGGTTTGAGTCCTGGCGGAGCCACGGACGTTGTAGTGATTCGGAATCCACTTTAAGCCGTAGGTCCCGGTCTAATATGGCTGTTGGGCTGACACCCCTACCTCGTGAAAAAGAAAACATCTCCTGTCTCGAAATCTGCCAATAGGCAGATGGCCTTGTCCTATCATGGGGCTGTTGCGTCAATGATGATGATAATCTTTATACTTACTGCAAAGAATTAGGAGGATTTACAAGCAAGTGATAATTGTTATCTGGAATTGATAGATCAAAACCAATTCAAGGTAATAGACATCATTTATTTTCCATATAAATTGATTATGATTACTTTTTATATTTGTGATCTTTTTTTTTTTTTTTACATGGGAAAACTACATAATCGTAATCATTTTTGATAAATGTATTATAATTTTCAAAAGTTGGAATACTGGCATAAACATACTTGTAAACGCTGCACATACATACACAAAAAAAAAATAACCTCGAAATTTGTATAAAATATTTATATATTTTTTATTTCTTAACAAAAAAAAACAAATAAAGAATTTGATGTGTAAAGGTAGATTAATTTAATAAGTATTTCAGTATTTAATTCAATTTTTTTGAAAGCAGGCAAGCACAAAAGTAATACGTAAAATCATTTTATTTTACCGATTTTTTTTTTTTTCAATTCCTACTAGTAGTTCACACTCTCCCTATATATATGTCTTGTACAAATTTTCAATCATTAATAAAATACTTTTTATTCATCCACTCAAGTTCAAATACATTTTTTTTGAACTTGTAGTGGAGTACACTGGATGTTAATACAGTTTTTCAAATATTAATTCATTCATTAAATTTAATTAATTAATTTTAGTTTTATGTGGGAGACAAAAATGTCTCTTATATAACATATTTTTATTATCATTTTATATTTAGATATAAATTTAGGAATTAATACCGTCAGTGGCGAAGCGTGTAGATCGCTGGAAAAAAAATTTCTTTTTCAAATTCTTTTTCATTCGATTCTAGTTTGAGTCAAGGAGTTAACAAAATGGAGAATGAAACATGTGAATAAATTAGTGAGAGAGAGAGAATTTTTTTCTAACTTAAAAAAAATGAATGAAAATATTTACAAAGGACTTTCTGCAATATAGGGGGAAAAGTAGGAATTGACTTTAATTTATTTTTTTATTACTTGTTTTCCTTTTTGATATCCATGCCTAAAAAGTCTGTTCACAAATATGCGTAGAACCAAACAGCCGTGCTCATTTTAACGCATTATTTAATAACAATCGCATTTAATGTATCGATTTCATTTTTAAAACGGAACACATTTAGGGCGTTAATATCCTAGAAAGGAAAAAGTATTACGTTGATAAGGATCTTAAATCCAGTCAAGTATGTCGTTGATAAGGTAGTTATCTGATTTTCTAGTCTGCAGTAAAACAGAAAGCATTTAATAAAACTTTTTTTCCTTAGCTACTAAACTAAAGCTGGTTTATGTTGCCAGTTACAATCTTTCATTAAAATCTAAAAATTGTCAACAAAAAAAATTATTATTATTATTATTAGCAATTATATTTTTAAGTGAAATGGATAAATCATGAAACAGATCACAGTCTATGCATTCCTGGGAAAAATAGAGTACGACAACGAATTTTGATTTATTTTTAAATAGTAAGGAATTAAAACAAAAAGAATATCATGGCTTGTATACTTGTAAGACATATTTTCTCAGAACTGAAAAATCGTATTGATATAAATAAAACACATTTTTTAGGCCCGACTCGTGGCTCAATGGCAACGTGCGCCGCTGGTGAGTATTAGGGCTGAGATTCGATGCGGTGACGGCTTTATTGTAGACACTGTTTCAAAAAACGAGAAGTCTCGATGGCGTTTGTGGTGTTCAGCGTCTTGTCCCGTGAGTCGTACTACCCAGCGGAAGATTTTCGGGTTCTCTCCGATACGATACGTAAATGAGGGGTAGTTCTCCCTGAAAGCCATTGTCCTACTTCTCCAACGTCATGGTGCCGAATCAAACTTGTACCTACGGGGGAGCTCCATCACAACAAAGCTTCCCTCCCTCCTTCCATGAGAACACAATTGTTCTTGGACTTGGTCTAGATGTTGCTGTAAGAAACAACAACAAATATTAATAATTTTGAAATTACTAAAAAAACCAAGCCTCATAAAAAAAAAGAATTTCATTTTCAAATGATTTAATGTACTGTGATTTATTAATTGATGCCATGATCTTTGGTTAAGTTTTGTGTTCTTAACTTATCGTTGGAAATTTTTAAAAAGTAATTGATTTTTGTAACAAATATGTCGCACTCCATAATTTAGAAGCTACTTATTATGGGATTGGGCATACAACTGATTGATTTATAATTTTTTTGTTGTGTGTATTGATTGCTTTTGTCAGTTTGCTATTGCCGTTGTACATCGATAGCTCACGTATTCCATTCATTTTCTGGGGTTCTCGTAATCCACGAATAACATGAGTGATAAAGTAGACATTGCTTTCCAGATGAACGTTTATGTGAAACTGCCTTTCATTTATATGTCAAATGAGAGAAAATCCAGAAAAACTCTACCAGGCGGAATGATTGTCGATAGGAGACCACTGCATAGGTTGTTGCAATTACCATCAAATTTTATTAAGGTCTGTCCAGACGAGAGTGAGTAAGGGTGAGCGACTTTCGTTTCGAACGTCTCAATTTGAGCGCGAAAAAAAACCCACATTATCTCTGGCTATGAGTGACAGCTGGTCGTAAATGGGGACCCTTTTGATGTGCGAAAAAAACCGTGATGGAAACACATGATTTTCTTTTAGGGGTTTTATCAAACTGGCTTTTAATGGGTTCGCGAAGGGGACACTTTCTCGTCTGGACGGGCTTTAGCAATGAACTCCACGAACAATTTCGAACCCGAGTCCTCTTACACACCATGTTCTCGTTATTTAGCTGGGTGTTTTTGTTAAGGTGGGTTTACACTGTGCCGTGGAATGCCATCCAGTCGTAACAATGAGTGAACAGAAGATGGTCCTTCTTATTGGCTGTCATTTAACGACGTGAGATTTTAATATTCAATGATTTAGTTTGATTTGTCGCTCTACTGTCATCTGGTGCAAGCGAGGCTAATTAGACCGGGACCTGTAGTTTAAAGTGGATTCGGAATCCCTAACAAACATCCATGCCACCTCCAGGATTCATATCTGGAGCCTGGTACCCAAGGTGAGTGCTAGCTAATTGGTCATCAGGCCGTTTAATATTCGGAGGTAACTCGTCGATAATTGGAATATAAGTTTTAATAAAATGTGGGCCTGAATGGCCGAGTGTCTGGCACTCGGTGCCACAGGTTTCAGATTAGAGTCTCGGCGGTGACATGGATGTTTGTAAGGGTTCGAATCCCCACTGCTTCGTAGGTCCCGGTCTCATATGACTGAAGAGCCACACGGAGCCAAATCAGACTTCCACCTACGGGTACTCCATGACAACAGAACCTGCCCCCTTTTCCATGAGTAGATTACTCATGGGATATCCATCCAGCACTGCAGGATACTGAGGATTAGACACAACAACACACAATAAAATGTAGAATTTAAAAAAATATATGCTTTTAAGCTATCGAATGTATATTGCATCCGCACTGAAGAAATTAAATCCAGTTCTGGGTAGAATATAAAAATTACGTATTCAGTGAAATTTAAATCATGCGTGTAATGTTTACCACTTAATAAGAATGATGTCTTTAAATCCATGAAAAAAGCAATTAAAATACAATGAAAAACAGTTACCTTTGCCAGTGGAAACTCGTACTTAGAATAGTTTGTTTTTCTTGTTTTTTACTTGAGGTAGTGAAAGGTGAATCGGAACTGGAAGTTTGAGGTCAATGAATGATCGAATTTTCTTTTAATCCTTTCTTTATCTTTTTTTACGGGTCTGCAGTTCCGCATTTTCTTTCATCTCATTAGCATTCTCCACTGAGCGTGAATTTCTACGGACAGGTGTTTTATGGGTTCTTTATAAAGCTAAACACGTAAATCTCTTATTCAATTTTAAAATAAATATGCTTATTTTAATAAGTTTATTAGAATTGTTTAATTTTTACGTAATATCGGTTTTATTTTTCATGTCTTATTATAACTGAAGTAAATAAAATAACAGAAACAAACAATTTGTAATAAGAAATTTTTAAAAATATTACTTCAGTTCTTCTGTTTATTTATAAAAACTACTCGACGGATTTCTCTGAAAATTTTCGTTTGTTCTTATAATATGTTTGATCGTTTGTTCTAATAATTATCGTTTGGTCTTATTCCATTTTGTTCTTTTTAATATAAAAATTTTCCGGGAAAAATATTACTTCAATTCTTCTGTTTATTTATTAAAATTTACCCGATGGATTTTTCTGAAAATTTCCGTTTGTTCTTATGTTTGTTCATTTGTTCTTATAAATATCGTTTGCTCTTATTCCGTTTGTTCATTTAATATAAAAGTTTTCAGAAAAATTATCTCTTCAATTCGTCTTATAAGAAATCTACTGATGGATTTCTCTGAAAATTACAGTTTGTTCTAATAATATGTTTCTCGTTTGTTCTTATAAATATCGTTTGTTATTATTCCGTTTGTTCATTTAATATAAAAGTTTTCAGGGGAATATATCTCTTCAATTCGTCTGTTTATTTATAAGAAATCTACTCGACGGATTTCTCTGAAAATTACAGTTTGTTCTAATAATATGTTTCTTCGTTTGTTCTTATAAATATCGTTTGTTCTTATTCCGTTTGTTCATTTAATATAAAAAGTTTTCAGGGAATATATCTCTTCAATTCGTCTTATAAGAAATCTACTCGATGGATTTCTCTGAAAATTACAGTTTGTTCTAATAATATGTTTCTCGTTTGTTCTTATAAATATCGTTTGTTATTATTCCGTTTGTTCATTTAATATAAAAGTTTTCAGGGGAATATATCTCTTCAATTCGTCTGTTTATTTATAAGAAATCTACTCGATGGATTTCTCTGAAAATTACAGTTTGTTCTAATAATATGTTTCTTCGTTTGTTCTTATAAATATCGTTTGTTATTATTCCGTTTGTTATTATTCCGTTTGTTCATTTAATATAAAAGTTTTCAGGGGAATATATCTCTTCAATTCGTCTTATAAGAAATCTACTCGATGGATTTCTCTGAAAATTACAGTTTGTTCTAATAATATGTTTCTCGTTTGTTCTTATAAATATCGTTTGTTATTATTCCGTTTGTTCATTTAATATAAAAGTTTTCAGGGAATATATCTCTTCAATTCGTCTGTTTATTTATAAGAAATCTACTCGATGGATTTCTCTGAAAATTACAGTTTGTTCTAATAATATGTTTCTCGTTTGTTCTTATAAATATCGTTTGTTATTATTCCGTTTGTTCATTTAATATAAAAGTTTTCAGGGGAATATATCTCTTCAATTCGTCTGTTTATTTATAAGAAATCTACTCGATGGATTTTTCTGAAAATTACAGTTTGTTCTAATAATATGTTTCTCGTTTGTTCTTATAAATATCGTTTGTTATTATTCCGTTTGTTCATTTAATATAAAAGTTTTTCAGGAATATATCTCTTCAATTCGTCTGTTTATTTATAAGAAATCTACTCGATGGATTTCTCTGAAAATTACAGTTTGTTCTAACAATATGTTTCTCGTTTGTTCTTATAAATATCGTTTGTTATTATTCCGTTTGTTCATTTAATATAAAAGTTTTCAGGGGAATATATCTCTTCAATTCGTCTGTTTATTTATAAGAAATCTACTCGATGGATTTCTCTGAAAATTACAGTTTGTTCTAATAATATGTTTCTCGTTTGTTCTTATAAATATCGTTTGTTATTATTCCGTTTGTTCATTTAATAGAAAAGTTTTCAGGGGAATATATCTCTTCAATTCGTCTGTTTATTTATAAGAAATCTACTCGATGGATTTCTCTGAAAATTACAGTTTGTTCTAATAATATGTTTCTCGTTTGTTCTTATAAATATCGTTTGTTATTATTCCGTTTGTTCATTTAATATAAAAGTTTTCAGGGAATATATCTCTTCAATTCGTCTGTTTATTTATAAGAAATCTACTCGATGAATTTCTCTGAAAATTACAGTTTGTTCTAATAATATGTTTCTCGTTTGTTCTTATAAATATCGTTTGTTATTATTCCGTTTGTTCATTTAATATAAAAGTTTTCAGGGGAATATATCTCTTCAATTCGTCTGTTTATTTATAAGAAATCTACTCGATGGATTTCTCTGAAAATTACAGTTTGTTCTAATAATATGTTTCTTCGTTTGTTCTTATAAATATCATTTGCTCTTATTCCGTTTCTTCTTTTAATATAAAAGTTTTCAGGAGAATATATCTCTTCAATTCGTCTGTTTATTTATATGAAATCTACTTGATGGATTTCTCTGAAAATTACAGTTTGTTCTAATAATATGTTTCTTCGTTTGTTCTTATAAATATCGTTTGCTCTTATTCCGTTTCTTCTTTTAATATAAAAGTTTTCAGGGAATATATCTCTTCAATTCGTCTGTTTATTTATAAGAAATCTACTCGATGGATTTCTCTGAAAATTACAGTTTGTTCTTAATAATATGTTTCTCGTTTGTTCTTATAAATATCGTTTGTTATTATTCCGTTTGTTCATTTAATATAAAAGTTTTCAGGGGGAATATATCTCTTCAATTCGTCTTATTCCGTTTATTTATAAGAAATCTACTCTTATAAGACGGATTTCTCTGAAAATTACAGTTTGTTCTAATAATATGTTTCTCGTTTGTTCTTATAAATATCGTTTGTTATTATTCCGTTTGTTCATTTAATATAAAAAGTTTTCAGGGAATATATCTCTTCAATTCGTCTGTTTTATTTATAAGAAATCTACTCGATGGATTTCTCTGAAAATTACAGTTTGTTCTAATAATATGTTTCTCGTTTGTTCTTATAAATATCGTTTGTTATTATTCCGTTTGTTCATTTAATATAAAAGTTTTCAGGGAATATATCTCTTCAATTCGTCTGTTTATTTATAAGAAATCTACTGATGGATTTCTCTGAAAATTACAGTTTGTTCTAATAATATGTTTCTCGTTTGTTCTTATAAATATCGTTTGTTATTATTCCGTTTGTTCATTTAATATAAAAGTTTTCAGGGAATATATATCTTCAATTCGTCTATTTTTATTTATAAGAAATCTACTCGATGGATTTCTCTGAAAATTACAGTTTGTTCTAATAATATGTTTCTCGTTTGTTCTTATAAATATCGTTTGTTATTATTCCGTTTGTTCATTTAATATAAAAGTTTTCAGGGGAATATATCTCTTCAATTCGTCTGTTTATTTATAAGAAATCTACTCGATGGATTTCTCTGAAAATTACAGTTTGTTCTAATAATATGTTTCTCGTTTGTTCTTATAAATATCGTTTGTTATTATTCCGTTTGTTCATTTAATATAAAAGTTTTCAGGGGAATATATCTCTTCAATTCGTCTGTTTATTTATAAGAAATCTACTCGATGGATTTCTCTTGAAAATTACAGTTTGTTCTAACAATATGTTTCTCGTTTGTTCTTATAAATATCGTTTGTTATTATTCCGTTTGTTCATTTAATATAAAAGTTTTCAGGGAATATATCTCTTCAATTCGTCTGTTTATTTATAAGAAATCTACTCGATGGATTTCTCTGAAAATTACAGTTTGTTCTAATAATATGTTTTCGTTTGTTCTTATAAATATCGTTTGTTATTTTTTCCGTTTGTTCATTTAATAGAAAAGTTTTCAGGGGAATATATCTCTTCAATTCGTCTGTTTATTTATAAGAAATCTACTTGATGGATTTCTCTGAAAATTACAGTTTGTTCTAATAATATGTTTCTCGTCTGTTCTTATAAATATCGTTTGTTATTATTCCGTTTGTTCATTTAATATAAAAGTTTTCAGGGGAATATATCTTCAATTGTCTGTTTATTTATAAGAAATCTACTCGATGGATTTTTCTGAAAAATTACAGTTTGTTCTAATAATATGTTTCTGCTTTGTTCTTATAAATGTTTTGTTATTATTCCGTTTGTTCATTTAATAGTTTTCAGGGAATATATCTCTTTCAATTCGCTCTGTTTATTTATAAGAAATCTACCGATGGATTTCTCTGAAAATTACAGTTTGTTCTAACAATATGTTTTCGTTTGTTCTTATAAATATCGTTTGTTATTATTCCGTTTGTTCATTTCATATAAAAGTTTTCAGGGGAATATATCTCTTCAATTCGTCTGTTTATTTATAAGAAATCTACTCGATGGATTTCTCTGAAAATTACAGTTTGTTCTAATAATGTTTCTTCGTTTGTTCTTATAAATATCGTTTGTTATTATTCCGTTTGTTCATTTAATAGAAAAGTTTTCAGGAGAATATATCTCTTCAATTCGTCTGTTTATTTATAAGAAATCTACTCGATGGATTTCTCTGAAAATTACAGTTTGTTCTAATAATATGTTTCTTCGTTTGTTCTTTATAAATATCGTTTGTTATTATTCCGTTTGTTCATTTAATATAAAAGTTTTCAGGGGGAATATATCTCTTCAATTCGTCTGTTTATTTATAAGAAATCTACTCGAAAATTACATGTTCTAATAATATGTTTTCGTTTGTTCTTATAAATATCGTTTGTTATTATTCCGTTTGTTCATTTAATATAAAAGTTTTCAGGGGAATATATCTCTTCACTCGTTCGTTTATTTATAAGAAATCTAATATGGATTTTCTTGAAAATTACAGTTTGTTCTTAATAATATCTTCGTTTGTTCTTATAAATATCATTTGCTTATTCCGTTTCTTCTTTTAATATAAAAGTTTTCAGGAGAATATATCTCTTCAATTCGTCTGTTTATTTATATGAAATCTACTCGATGGATTTCTCTGAAAATTACAGTTTGTTCTAATAATATGTTTCTTCGTTTGTTCTTATAAATATCGTTTGCTCTTATTCCGTTTGTTCTTTTTAATATAAAAGTTTTTGTGGGAATATATCTCTTCAATTCGTCTGTTTATTTATAAGAAATCTACTCGATTAATTTCTCTGAAAATTACAGTTTGTTCTAATAATATGCTTCTTCGTTTGTTCTTATAAATATCGTTTGCTCTTATTCCGTTTGTTCTTTTAATATAAAAGTTTTCAGGGGAATATATCTCCTTCAATTCGTCTGTTTATTTATAAGAAAATCTACTCGATTAATTTCTCTGAAAATTACAGTTTGTTCTAATAATATGTTTCTTCGTTTGTTCTTATAAATATCAAGTTTGTTATTAATATAAAAGTTTTCAGGGGAATATATTCTTCAATTCGTCTGTTTATTTATAAGAAATCTACCTGATGATTTCTTCTGAAAATTACAGTTTGTTCTAATAATATGTTTCTTCGTTTGTTCTTATAAATATCATTTGCTCTTATTCCGTTTCTTCTTTTTAATATAAAAGTTTTCAGTGAGAATATATCTCTTCAATTCGTCTGTTTATTTTATAAGAAATCTACTGATGGATTTCTGAAAATTACAGTTTGTTCTAATAATATGCTTCTTCGTTTGTTCTTATAAATATCGTTTGCTCTTATTCCGTTTCTTCTTTTAATATAAAAGTTTTCAGGGGAATATATCTTCTTCACTCCGTCTGTTTATTTATAAGAAATCTACTCGATTAATTCTCTGAAAATTACAGTTTGTTCTAACAATATGTTTCTTTCGTTTGTTCTTATAAATATCGTTTGCTCTATTCCGTTTGTTCCTTTAATATAAAAGTTTTCAGGGGAATATATCTCTTCAATTCGTCTGTTTATTTATAAGAAATCTACTCGATTAATTTCTCTGAAAATTACAGTTTGTTCTAATAATATGTTTCTTCGTTTGTTCTTATAAATATCGTTTGCTCTTTATTCCGTTTGCTCTTTTAATATAAAAGTTTTCAGGGGAATATATCTCTTCAATTCGTCTGTTTATTTATAAGAAATCTACTGATGGATTTCTCTGAAAATACAGTTTGTGCTAATAATATGTTTCTTCGTTTGTTCTTATAAATATCGT
>BPLR01001567.1:0-28790 GCA_021605095.1 Caerostris extrusa
GATCCTTTTTCGACATTTTAATCTAGTTCCGAGAGAGTTTGTTTTTTAGTACCGGTTTAAGAGCTCAGAAAATTTGTTTGATATATAAATCGTAACCTAATTTGACTCGAAACAAGTTGGGGTTTCAAAAAGATGAAGATATGTCAAGCTTAATTCTGGAGTTATTTTTCTTTATCCTCTTTTTCAGTTTTATAAAAGGAGAAATATATTTTGACTAGCAAAACAGATACTTTCCCTTTTTTTGTGCTTTTCTACTAAAATAATTCATTATAGTATGTAGAAAAGAAACAGTACTGCTCCTTTCTTACCTTTCATTAATTAATTTATTTGATAGAATTAATTAAAAAAAAGCGTTCAACTATGTTAATTTTATTTAAGATATAAGTAAAAGGTTGCTTCCTTTTATTTAGATAAGACAATAAAAATTGGATAATTATTGAAATTTAGATTAATTAAATGATTTTTTATTTAATGTAAAATTTCAATAACTTGCTTAAAATAAATTGAATATATATGCATAGAAAAGATATGTCTTAAATTTATTATTCTCAGATTTCCTGATTATTTTAAATATCTTTAAAATAAAAGTATGATTTTTATTTTACTTATACATGGCAACAGACTTAAAATTTGTTTTTATTAGACTTTGCATATAAATCATCGTTTATTTTTTTTATAATACAGGGTGATTATAATTATGTCCCCACTTTCAAAATGCTGTAAAAAAAGAACCACTCGTCACAATGAGCTCAAATTTGAACTGAAGATACTTGAAGGGAAACGGTATGGCATCAAAAAAAAAATGTTCCACCGATTTTTTCCCATCAATTTGGTATGACCTTGCCTTTGTGGATGGGCTTTCTAACAATGTCACAACTGTTGAATGACTTGGATGTAATTTTCGTTAGGAAGCCAAAACAATCCAGCAGACCGAACACTACAGTTGGTTTAATGTGCAACTCTTGTCAAAACACGTCCTATTTCGATTCAAAATATCTCTGGCTGCCGAATTCACTTTTTTATACCATTTATAGCGCCATCTATCTGTCTCATTTACCATTTTTCCATTCTTCAAGTATCTTCAGTTCAGTTTCCTCCACCGTGTGTGCAGCTATCTCTCCGACTGAAACCACTGGTCAGTTCGGATTATACATGGTAGCATTTTCTTCTCACGGAAGAGTTTTGGCATTTCATTCTCAGTACAGATTTGGTTTGGTTTTCGCTCTATGGTCATCTTATGGACACGAGGACTAAACAGACCGGAGACCTACAGGTTAACGTGAATCCGAACCTCTCACAACATCCATGCCAACGCCAGAATTCGAACCTGAAGCCTGAGAAACCGAATGCCAGGTGCTAGCCACTTGGCCACCAGGCCATTTCATTCCCAGGACAGAGGAATGTATGTTATGTGACAAGTATATAATATACTCATCGCTGAAATTTGACAGCAGATGGGCTTTACTTGCAATTAGTTATATCACATTGCAATTAGTGTTAGTACAAAACACTAATTGAGGAATTTTAATTTTATTTTTATTTTTTTATAATATTTTTCAAAGACAATTCAAGATCATTATTATATATATATATATATATATATAATCTGAAAGTGGTTCTCTTTTTGAAGCCGTTATAAGTCTAATATAGGCAAAGACGTTACAATTTCTACTATGAAGTTCTGGGGCAAGGAAGTTATGTACGGTATCCTTTACTGTTAGGTTTGATGCAATTTCTACAAACATATTTTCTTATTAACGATGCACATAAGATATGAAATTTACGTATTGGTATATATTATATTATTTCACTTCAAAATAATCCAAGAAGCCATTCTTGTATTTTCACATACTTCGTAATGAAAATATTTCGTAAGAAATTTTTTAAATTTTAATTTTGGAATCGCTTACTTATATTTTTAAACTCGCGGAATTGAAATAATTTTATTTTTCTGAAACCGATAACACCATGCCAAGTTTATAAAGAACACAATCCAAAACAAATTATTACACTATAAGTGTAATGTTCTAACAATTTGCAAGACATTGAGATTTTTGTACTAGAATATATATAATTATCATAATTTAAAAACTCACACATTGAAAATTAATTTCCTTTTAATTTCTAATCCATATCTGCCATGTTTAGCATCAAAAGCATAATTCAATCATCTTATCTAAACATGCAGTTTCAATTTGTAAAGAAAAACGATTTATTTTTTTACAAAAGCAATAAGTAACTAATAACAAAAACAAAATGCGTTTGGTAAGCACCTGCATCTATATCTCCCCACTTCCATCTCGCAGAAATGATGACGCTTAGTTTCCCCCGCCAATCCAAACAAGGAGCGGATCTCTCCGCAAACACTCGTGAGGGATTAGACGGATATCTGGAGCCGAGGCTTTGACGTGCGACTGACAATCTAATTGCAGACAGAACTCGAGTGTGGGGGAGGGGGGAAGGAAATTGTTTAAGCATGTGCTACGGATTGGAGGATTTAAAATCACTTCCACGTTCTTGCACTTTGGATGAGAGAAAGTGGATTTGTACATGGTGCCACTTGTGCGAAGAAATTTCCATTTTCGTCTTATGTATTAATTGGAAATCGATTTTCTTTGAATACACGGTGGTAATCTCGTTGTATGCATTCTAGATCGTTGGACTTATACCAAACTTATCTTTGGACTTATACCATGGGCATGCATCAAACGAATTTTCTTTTCGCCATATAAAGGCACAATGATTAATCTGTTCACATTAAAAATTATTATCGTTATTGGCATGTTATTACATAGATGGAGTTGAATAAAAAATGAACACACTGCTTATTGCTAAGCTACACAATACAAAGAAGTTAAATAAAGCACATAGATAAATGAAAACTTAACAATAATTTTTATTTCCCATATTTGGACCTGATTGAGGATTTGAGATTGGATGTTTACTAGTAATCTGTCCCAAAGATCCGTTTCTGCCTTCTTTACAAAATATTTCAGAAATAAGAAACTGTCTGAACATTTCAGACAATGTTATTAGGGCTTCAGGGCCTTTATTGCTCCCAACAAAGTTTTTGAACATCCATTCACTTAGCAAAGATTTGAAAGCCCTGAAGTCGTATAGCAAATAAAATATTTTCGCGTCCAAACAGGATGTATATCAATCTGTGATGTGATTAATCTGTTCACATGAAACATTTCTATCGTTATTGACATGTTATTGAAGGAATTAAAATCACTTCTACCTCTTTGCTTTAGATAGAAAGTGGATTGTATATGGTGCCACTTTGTTCGAAGAAATTTCCATTTCCGACTTTATGTTTTAACTGAAATCGATTTCTTTGAATATACGGTGGTAACCTCGTTCTATGTCTGTGATGCATTCTATATCATTGGACTTATACCAAACTTATCTTTGGACTTATACTATGATATCTTGGACTTATACCAAACTGTAAGCATCAAGCGAATTTTCCTTACACCATATAAAGGGACAATAATTAATCTGTTCACATGAAAAACTCCTATCATTATTAAATCGCATTGGATGTTTTTGTGAGTGGTTCGGAATCTACTTTAAACTGTAGTTCCAGGTCTGTGGCATTTTAGCCCGTGAGCACAAGATGACCGTAGAGCGACTAACTAAACTAAACCAAACCAAATTGGATGTTTACTAAAAATCTGTCTCATAAGATTTGTTTCTGCATTCTTTTCAAAATGTCTCAGAAAAGTGACATTGTCCGAACATTCAGACAATGTCATTACGACTTGTTAGGGCTTTATTGGGGAAATAGTAATTCCTTGCAAAGAGTTTTATCTTCCATTCAGATTTTGGCACAGTAAAGTCATATTCCAAACAAAGGTCGTATACCAAATAAAGTCACAGTGGATCTATATTGAGGAACCATTGTACTATAAAGATTGTACTAATTCATAAAGTCAATATAGTTTTTTCGATAAGCATTAACAAAACATTTTATTTATCCAACTTTACTTATATGGACTTTATCGGGATAACCCTAATAGAACTTTTACTAAAAATGTAAATTTTCTTTCTGCCTTTCTCCTCAAGATGTTGTGGCCTGATGACCAATTGGCTAGCGCTCTGGCTTTTTGGTACCATAGGCTTCAGGTTATAATCCTGGAAGTGGCATGGATATTTGTGGGTGGTTCGGATTTTCACATTAAACTGTAGGTCCTGGTCTAATTAGCTTAAAGTGTGTACAAAATAGCCGTAGAGCGACAACCAAATCAAACCGACCCTGAAGATGTTTTGGACTTTGTTTGGTAATCCCAGACAATGCAATTGCGACATGTTTGAGCTTTGTTAGGAAAATACCTCTCTAAAAAGCTTTGGGCATTTAAAAACTAGTAAAAAATTTATTCACACGAGTCGTATACCAAACAAATGTTCGCTATATACTGAGGCACCGATGTAAATATTTTGTTGTAAACTGATACAAATTTTTGAAAGTCACTGAAACATAGTTACTCAATGAAAGTTATTTTATCCCTTTTTAAATATGTAGATTTTTTTTATTTGGGGGCTGTGGGCCCGAGTGACTGGCGCTCGGTGCCACGGGTTTCAGGCTCGAGTCCCGGCTTTGCCAGGGATGTTTGTAGTGATTCGGAATCTACTTTAAACCGTAGGTCCCTGTCTAATATGACTGCAGAGCATTGTGCATAGGACTGGCAACCCTATCCTGTAAAAAAAAATATCTCCTGTCTTGAAATCTGCTAGTAGACAGAAGGCCTTGGGGCTGTTGCTCCACTGATGATGATAAATATTTTTTATTTAAATTGTTCATATAGAATCAGAAACAGGAATTTTTACTGAAATTGTCATGGAGCTATTTTTAAAAAATGAGTCGAGTTAATTTAATATTTATCAGTATTAATTCACTGAATTTTAAACACTTCCATCTTCTTTATATTTATTGTTTTGAACCAGAGCGATATATTCAGGAGAGACTAGGGATGCAGGGTTTGAATATATGCAGGAGGGTCCTGGTTCGAATCAGGAGGATGGTACTGCTTTCAGGGCTTAGATATTCGGTGGTGATTATGATAATATGCGCAAAAAAAAAGGTCTCGTATCAGCTGCCTGGGGGGATTTAACCTAGTTTTCTCCAATTCAATACATACATGATGAATAGTTCTCTTTAAAGTGCTCTGGAAAGAGGCTGTCCTCCCTTCATGGCCCATCGGTGGGCTGTTCGTAGGATGCTAAGCTGTACATGTGGTCCGCCGATATTCAACAACAACAATAAATTTAGAGCATCCTAATGAGAGTAGCATAGGATATTCAAATTATGCATGGGTTCGAAACCCTACAAACGAAGCTTAACCGAAAGATCCTTTGCTTATGCCGGAAAGACGCAAAGAAATCCTTTTATTGGCCTTGAGGAGAAATGTCTGCTCTGCTTATCCATGAATACCATTTCTGTGTTTTCTCTCAAACTTGTAATGTAAATGTGAGTGCACTGAAATAAACTTGAACATCCTGGGAAACGTTGACTTTTCTATCGCTGCCTTTCTAGTAATGAGTGACAACAAATAAAAATTTCCAGCATTTAAAAAATAGCATATTTATCGTACTGGTTTTTTTAGTTTTTATAAATTTATTTATAATTATCATATTTAAATTACATATATTGAGAAAATTTGTATTGATCTTATTAATCGCAAAAATCCTTATTGTGATTTTAAATATCATCTTAGACATACAGTTAAGTTACAACATTTAAAAAAAATAAATAGATATTGATTTAACACAATGGATTTTGACACACTTTAAATGGATAGATTTTTTATATTTCCTTATGGTTTTATCTATATTTTAAAACACTATTATATATTTAATAAGTTTTTAATAATGAATAGATTTCTGATATTTGCTTATGGTTCTATCTATATTTCATAAAACACTATTATGTATTTAATAAGTTTTTTGCCTTAATAAAATTGGCTTATTCAAAATCATTATTCTGACATTTAATTCTATACTAGCTAACTGCTTCAGCGTAAACACTTTGTAATCATTATTTTAATTACAAAGCATTCACAAAGTATTTCAACAGAACTATCCACTTTGTAAACCGAATGCCGCCATTCAAAAGCAATCCAATCTAACGAACTTCGAACACGGAAACATCACACTAATTTATTCAAGAACCAATCTGCATTCTAGATGACACCGATGAAGAACCATCAACCCCGTTTTCGTTGCCAAACCGCAAGATGTAAAATCCAACACGAGTTTCCATTCAATATTAAACAGTGTTTTGTCCAAGGCCACTTACTACATACAACACATTCCCCACCCCCTATTCCCACCGGAGAAAACCTGAGATTTAATTACCGCTACCTCTCTCCGGTACCACTCCCCAGACGATATATACCACGCCAGACGATTCCGGAAATTCAATCGGGCTCTCGCTGGTACACCCCAGAGTCAAACGGTTTCTGTAACTGTGACTTCGCACGAAAATTTTAGCACAAAAGTTTTACACGTAAAAGTCTTTTCAATTATCGAGATGGCTCTACCCTGGTTGAATTCGCTGCGAGTGCATGTCCGTGCCAAGCGACAATAAAGAATATTATCGCCAATTAACTTGGCTTCGGTTAACTGGAAATCCGGTGCTTTGCTCAGGGAGTTCAATTAAGTCCAGATCAGCGTTGGCGCCTTTGGCGTTGCGCCAGGATTATAATTCCTGATTACACAGCCAACCATAAAGAATATTATCGCCAGTTCATCTGTTTTAGGCTAACTGGCGCGCATAGATTGGCGTTTTCAATTAAGTAGGGATAAGGATTGGATGTCTCTTGGGCGATTGGGACAGGGGTTAGATCCCGATTATATCGATACGTTTCATGAGAGTAAAGGCCTATTTAATAATCCATACTTAATCTGAGTTAAAATGAGCAGGGAAATAGAATTCGTGGAATTAGTGCGAGCTAGTGTGAACCGGGGACGCTAAATGTGAACCAATCTCAATATAGCCAAAGGGGGAAAATGTTGTTATTCATGGTTCTGCGTTTTATTGACGTTGGGGACAATAGTTGCAAATTGTATGGTGGAGCGAAATGGAGGAAACACTTATACAGCGGGATTCAATGGTCATGGGACAAACTTTGAGGGGTGGTACACACCTCTTTTTGTGTAAGGAATATTTGTTGGGAAGTGAATCGTTGAGGCACGACCACAAAAAAAAAGGGAACCCGAAAAGTAATATATTGTTTATAGACAATGTTATTACAAAGTGCTTCTTTGATTCAATGTTTACAATAAATGCTCAAAATTGCAAACACCCACAGTAATACATGCTTGATAGCGTCGAAGGAGTTATTGGCAAACAGTTCCAAAGAAGCCAGGCATTCGGATGATTGAGCAACGAGGTCCTCAATTGAGTCAACTGAAGTCTCGTACGTGAAAAAGCAATTTCAAACACGCTGTAAAAATAAAATCTAGCGCCTATTGAGGTTGCTAGCTAGAGGAATTGAAATTTGTGACATGATGGGACATTGCACCTCAACGTGTCACTTCCAAAATGCGACATTACCTTCACACTATTATGAATAATATCGTAGTTAGTTGTTAATTTTAAATAGCCATAAATTGTTTAGACTAAAATTTTTCTATTTCTTCCAACATATGTTTTGTTTAGTACAATTTCATAAATTAATAGAAACATTATATATATATATATTTTAAATTTAAACCAAGCATAGTTAAGTTATTTCGAATTTATTATTCCAATAAAATGCATTTATTAAATCCAACAAAAAGAATTCATAATTTTTATTTACAATTACCATATTCTAATATAAATATCTGAAAAATTAGAACGTAAGGATGAATAATGTTATACGTTTTCATTTACCATGAATCTTATCTTTGGTCCCGGAATCTTATCCATGGTTTATATCTCAAAACGTTTTTAGAAATTTGAATAATGTTTTATTGCTTAAAAGGTATAAAATGTAAGTATGAATCATTGTTTCTGTGATCCTATCTAAAAAAAAGGAGTTTTAATGCCTACGGTGGCAGAATTTAATGAATGATATACAAATAAGTATATTCTTTAAAATTAATTTGCACCTTAAATTTTATTTTAAATTGAAAATTAATGAATAAAATCAAAGTAAGAAGTAATGAAGTAAATCAAAGTCGTAATTCATCAATTGTAAATCGACGATTTGCAAGTACCAAATCTTTAATTTTTGGACGTGAACTTCATCGCTTGAGGTTGACGGTCGACCAGAAGGCTCTTCGTCTTCAACGCGTTATCTGCCTTCTTTGAACTGTTTATACCCCCTGTAAACATTCCTTTCCGACATAGTAATGCTCACCGAATGCCTTCTGCAACATTCCTGCATTCGTTTCCGCAAACAAAATTGAATGCAAGTTCATTGTTCAATTGATTCAGGCATTTCAAAAATCGCCGGAATCATTTTTAGCGTCTCACAAAGCCTAGCGTATCTCAAGCACTAATGAATATTTTGACGTAAAATTTCACACAGATGTCAAGGACAGTGCCAGAAGTCTGAAAAAGAAAAACACATTGAAATTCCATAAGCCCCAGGAATTTTAAAATTAAAACTGTTCTTACTTTTTGGACACAGTAGTATATTAAAAAATATTTTATATAAAATAAATAATATAAAAAATATAATGCTTACAACAAAATATTTTAGTTTTTATATAAAAACTGCAAATAAATTAAATGTTTCGTAAATTGCGAACGAAATAAATTTATTCTTATTAATAAAGCTTCTTAAATTTTATTTCAAGCTGAAAATTATTGACTAAAATAAAGTATACAAAAATCATACATAAAATAAATTAAACCACTTATTGTGATGAGAAATGGCATGGTATTTCCCTCTCTGAACCGTAATGGATACATGCTTTTGCTTCGGATTTCTCTTCCGAATAGTATCCACCATTAAATACATTAATGCTTTGTCACGCGATTGCATCATTATGACGTCATGCACAGGCCATTAAACGTTTTACTGATGGCTGAGAGGCAAAAATTATTTACAAAATTTATTTAAATTATTTTTTATTATTCATTGAAGAGTATCAGCATTTTCAAAATAAAGATGTTGTTTTAAGATAATGTGTTTCAAGAGAGTTCAAGATAATGTGTTTCACAAAACGTACTTGAGGCTTTATTGATGCTAGTTAGAAAACATAAAGCAGTCTGGCTTTATTATCTTTTTCACAAGGATTCATTAAAGCAGTATTTAACATTAAGAGCGAGAATCCTGGACCATTTTAATGTGTTTTTTACACACAGTATTATAATCGCCATCGCGTTTGTTTACTTCATGGGTGACCAACCGCGGCCCGTGAGATTTATCACACTTTTAAGAAATATATTTATTTTTAGAATGGCCAAAGTAGTGGATACCAATGTATTGAAAAAATACATTACGTGTGCCTCCATCTATTCAAAAATTAACTATCGAAATTAGGAGAAAAAATTAGCTTTGATTTTAATATAATATTCTTGCGAATATAAGACAGATATTGACAGTTTTATGTATGAGTTCACAGTGATGAGTTCGCAGAATAATTCAATTATAGTCTGCGAACTCATGAGACGCGCGCATCTAGGAACATCTAACATAACAGGTTCTATGATTTACTTTAAGTGACCTCAGTGACCATCCCTAGATACGTACAGTTGATTGTGGATAGCAGAGCAGACCAAATTCTTAGAAGTTGTTAGAGCTTTTGGTTCAATTTACACTTGCGAACCTTTTTTTTTTTCCAAAATGAAATTGACCAAACACTAAATGGTCTCTAAAACATAACGGACGCTAACCTGCAACACCCATTATGATGTGCAAATACCAAAATTGAGAACGATTTGCAAAAGCTAAGTGAAAAAGTGGAGAAATTTTTGAACAAATAAAAAATTCGATAGCATAATGGAGCAAGATGTAGAATTTTCCATTTTATTGAAATCATATAATTATAAAAAAAACGTTCATAACAAAGTAATTTTCGATTTTTAAAGGTGTACTATTTATACTTTTCGTGTACTCTAAATTTGCTTACAAATAATACATTTATCTTATAAAAATTACAGTTCCAAACGAACAGGTACTAAAATGTTATTGAATAGCTGTGGACCAGTAAAAAAGAAAATGGTACTACTTTTAACACAAAGATGCTATAGTTGTAAGGCATTCAATCTTTTTCCATTCTTAATAAAAGAATAACTACTGAAAGATCTTTCATTGTGGATCCAAGATAGCTTTTGAAATCTTCAGTGTTGTGAAAAGTCTCTCAACATTTATTTTGTTTGCTGCTAAAACAGTCGCTAGTGAGTGGTTGTATTAATTGTAGATACAATTGAATTTCTTTCTTAACAATAAATTTTAACATTAATACATAAAATTTTGAAAAATGTAAAGTATTTTCATAAAAGAGTTGGGAGTCGGGTTTTTAAACCGTATTCTTGTGTGGTGTTGTTTTAGACTGTAAGCTTTAAACCCCAACGACAATAACTCGTACCTAGAAAGAACACGCTAAATCGTCTCTCCAAAATAAAAAAAAAACACTAAAAATACTTCTATAACCTATTTAGTAATATACCTTAATCTGCAACAACCCATACCACATATAATCCTACAAAATATTAATCCTACGACATATAGAATCTAGCACCACAACACATGAATTATTCAATGATTACTCGCAATTTTTCCCTTAATAGGAAATATTTATAATTCCTACTGATATTTATAAATTCCTATTCCTATTGTCCATATCGACACAACATTTGAACCGATTCCCTCTATCTTCTACGCATCAGTTGCGCTCACTACAACTAGGCCACGAGTTAAGCTCCACCTACTTTTTGCAATCATTATCAGAAAAATAATCATGATTCAGAAATAATAAGCATGATTTAGAGATAATAATCATGATTTAGAGATAATAATCAAGATTCAGAAATAATAATCATGATTTAGAGATAATAATCATGATTCAGAAATAATAATCAAGATTTAGAGATAATAATCATGATTCAGAGATAATAATCATGATTTAGAGATAATAATCATGATTCAGAAATAATAATCATGATTTAGAGATAATAATCATGATTCAGAAACAATAATCATGATTTAGAGATAATAATTAAGATTCAGAAATAATAATCATGATTTAGAGATAATAATCATGATTCAGAAACAATAATCATGATTTAAAGATAATAATCATGATTCAGAAATAATAATCATGATTTAGAGATAATAATCAGGATTCAATATGATAATTTAATCGTGATTCAATATGATAATATTAATCATGATTCAATATGATAATATTAATCATGATTCAATATGATAATATTAATCATGATTCAATATGATAATATTAAACACAATTCAATATGATAATATTAAACACGATTCAAAATAATACATAAGGTTTGCATTTCTCCCTATCATCACCCCAAATTCCGTTTCAACACTTTTCGACCTACGAATTTCTCATGTTCAAATGAGGCACAAATACTAAAAACATCGAATTCACCATCATTTGTCCTTTAGACTATTTCACTTGCTTGTTACACTATACATTTTGCCTTGCCTTAAGAACAAAAAAAAAAAGTCTCATTTAAAACTTTATTGTTAATGCTTTTTTGAGACTTAAAACAAAACGTTGAGAATTCTACAAAAAAACTTTCTGACGTTAGCATTTTTTTTTTTTTTTTTTCATTTTGAAAGAAGTTTTGCGCAATCTAACTTACAAATAGAAAAGATGATACTAGTTGCTTTTGAAGGATTTGTTTCAAATAGTTAATAAGCTTTTTTTAAAAAAATCTTGAATTTCGTGTTTCAGAAACGAAGAAATTCTTTCAGAAACAAAGTTAATTTAAAAAAAAAAAAAAAAAATACTAAAGTGAAACTGAATCCCTCTCAAAAATAAAAGAAAAGAACAGTGATGAAATAAAAGGCATCTTTTGTTTGAAATTTCTTTACTGTATTTCATCTAATATTGAATTTTATCTCTCTCTGCATTGAAATAAATAAAAAAAAACCCCGATTACTTCTTTTAATTAAGCAAAAACTTAAACAAAGAAAGTAAAACTTAAATGTTGAACAAATCTTATTAACCACAGACAAATTTAATTTCATTATAATGACACCATTATACTTTTCAAATAATATATTTTTGTTTATTTTATACAAAAATCACTTTTCAGTTTTTATTAAATAAAGTAAATAATACATTAGCATAATAGAATATATTATAGTACCAACATTTTTTATTTTAATGCTTTTCTACAATCATTTAAAAATATTTCCTTTTCGAAAATTATTTATTGAATATATTTTTCATGACAAAATATATTATTACTGAAAATCTCCAAAGTCATTTACTTTATATATGAACAATACCACTATTTTAATATATAATGGTATTAAAAAAACTATTTTAACTCAGACAGTGCTTCTACAATACATAAAGTTGAAAAAAAACAATTTTTGTAAGCCACTATTTTAAATACGTAATGGCTTCCAAAAGTTGTTTTTTGCAACTTTATGTATTGTAGAAACACTGTCTGATTTTACTGTTCTATAAATAATTTTTTTAAGCAAATCGCAATGTAAATTTTATATATTTTTATTTCAAATTCTTAAAAAGCTTTTATTTTTAAACTATTTTTATATTTTAATTGCTGTGATTTATACATAATATATTTATCCATAAAGTTACATTGTCGTAATGGTAATTTTAAAAGACTGAAAAAAAACCCAACTCTTCAAGTACTTTTTCTTTAATTTATTATTTCTCGAAGATATTTTTATGTTTTAGAACAATAATAAAATGTGCAATCAAAAATACAGCCTATTTGTGAGCTTTTTCATAAGTATTGCTCTTTAAAAGAATAAAATAAATGTAATATTTTATATTTGACGCTAGGCTTTACTAATTTTACTACTACAAATGTAAATAAACCATTTTAATGTTTATGTAAACATAATTTCTTCGCTCTGTTTGTATTATTCATTCTCTCTAAACGGGAATATGCATTTTCTATGATTAAGGGTCATATGTAATGAAAAGACTTCATTCTAATATCATATGACAGATTATTCGTCTTAATTTTTCACATAAATCTAATAAAATCTTTGATTCAAAGGAAACAATATTGAACTAACCATTAGTTTATTCCCATAACAATAACTGCAATTTAAATAAATACATTTTCTACAATGTAATATTTTTTAAAATGAAATAGTATCATTAATTCAAAACGCAAGTAAATTAATAAAATTGTAGCAAGAGTTTTTTTTAATTACCTGCGGTAATAAATTGTGTTTTCTTTAATCCAATAAAATAAGCTGTTATGTTTAATTTTTAAACACTTATTTTTCAGAAGTAGAATAACCACATTAATCACGATTGTTAAATTTTAAGTTCTAAAAATTAAAAGATAACTTAATAACTTCGCAGAGAAAGCGTTTCTTAATCATTAGATTTAAAGTTTTTTTTTTTTACTCTTAAAATTGAGTGAAATTGCTTATGGAAATTGCTATGTAATTTTTAGTCTTTCAACAAAATTTAAATAAAAAATAATATTTTGACTTGTGTAGATCCTTTTACAAATTTTACTATACGATTAGCATTTTTATAATATAAAAATTCTAAACGACTAGTTAATAATTTACAAGATAATTAATTAACATACTGTACATTTTAGGAGAAATTTTTATAAGAAGAAATGTCATAAATTATTAAACATTTATTTATAAAATTCATTATTTATTATTTTCTATTACAATTTTTCCCTAATTTTTGAAAAATTGTTAATTCGACTCCCTTGAACGAAAATAATAAATAAAGTTCTGAAGTTATACATTTAGATATTTATTTACTGAAAATACTCAAATATTTCCAAGAATTAATTTTAAAACATTTTTAAAAATTATTGAATTATTATTAATTATTTTTTAAAACTATTAAAAAACTTTTAAATAATAAAAAAATTTAGTTAAATTAATTAAATTATTATTATCATTTTAAAAATTATTAAAGGTATTATTAAAAATTAATTTTTAAAAATTATTAATTATTATTATTATTACCAATATTATTAAAGGTTTATTAATTGTTATAATTATTAAAAAAAATATTAGAAATAATAGTTACTTTCAAACATTTTGCTAAAAAACATTAAAAATAAATGTTAATTTTTTTAATAATTATAAAAATTAAATTTCGAATTAAAAATTCTCCAATTTCAATCTAAATGGGTCATCGATTTGTTTTATGTGTAAAATAATTTTTTAATAAAATTTTTTTTGTATGTAAGATAATTTACATAATATAAGATAATTTTTTACAACTTCCTTCATCACGTTAAATCATTATATCAATCATTATATAAACATTCAGATAATGTATATAAAGTACATACAGATGTTATGTAGTTAAGAGATAAAATATTAAGAAACGATACCAAAGATTATTAGAATCAATACCAAAGATCAAAGCTCTAGCAACAAAGAATGGAAGAAAGAATTTACCAGTGAGATACATAAGCACACAAAAGAAGGATTATCCCAAACACTGTTTACAGACATTAAAAAAACCATTTTTAATTTAATACCGAAATACTTCAGTCTTGGTACACAACACACCCCCACTAAGCTTCCAGATCCATTTCGCGAAATAAACCCTTTCATCTCTATGAAATAATTTACAAGATAATTAATTAACATAATGTACATTTTAGGAGAAGTATTGTTTATTAGAAAATGTCATTAATTACTAAACATTTACTTATAAAATTCATTATTTATTACTTTCTATACAATTTATATGAATATTTATTTATTAAAATACTCAAAAATATTTAAGAATTAATTTTAAAACATCTTTAAAAAATTATTGAAGATACAGAATAGTTACTTTAAAACATTTGCTATAAAACATTGAAAAAATGTTATTATGTTTTTTTAATACTTAGAAAAATTAAATTTAAAAAAAAAAAAAATTTCCAACGTCACTCTAAATAAATCATCGATTTGACTTATGTATAAAATGAAGTATTTTAATAGAATTTTTTTTTAGATATAAGACAATTTATATATAAGATAATTTTTTTACAACTTTTTTATTATGTTAAATCATTCTATATAGAATCAAGATATATCATTAAAGATTCAAATAATGTACATATATATAATGTAGTTAAGCGATGAAATATTAAGAAATGATTATTAGATTCAATATCAAAGATCAAAGCACTAGCAACAAAGAGCTGAAGAAAGAATTTACTAGTGAGATACATAAGCACACAAAAGAAGGATTATCCCAAACACAACAGTGTTTAAAAAAACCATTTAAAAAACCCACAGACATTAAAAACCATTTTTAATTTAATACTGAAATACATCAGTCCTGTACACACAACACACCCCCACTAGATCCATTTTGCGAAATAAACCCTTTCCTTTCTATGAAATTCTCTCTCTCTTTTTTTTTATCCTTTTCACTTTTCCATCAAGTCATTCTGTGTGCACGGAAGCAATTTACTCCCGTAATCCTACCCCTCCAAAAAGAACAATGCAGCAAGTCCAACGGCTCAAATTGGCAGCTAATCCCCAAACCGGAGGACCTCTTTCGTATTGATCATCTCCATCCCTCTTCGATCCTTGCTGATGCCTCCTTTAATAACATCGAAGATTGTCTGGACAGCAGGCAGAAGACACACGAGGGTCATCAACAACTTCAGTCCGGTGCATGAGGAATGTCCAATCAGACAGGAGGATGGATGGATGGTAGAAATTAAATGAAACTCTTTGGAAGACATAATTGTTGTATTCACCCCAAGAACGGAAAACTGACTGTTTTTGTGTGCTATAATAGAAGTCTAATCATTTACATGGATTGTGATTAGCATTACTACTGTGCCTAAAAAGTAAGACCAATTATTTTTTTTTTTCAAAAACTCTTTATTTATTCTTCCAAATTTATTTCATCGCCTTCAAAGTAATCCCCTCCGGACACAATGCATGCTAAAAGTCATCGGCAGGGGATGACCTTCAAAGCGCGCGGCGATTCACCCTGAATCTCTTCAATCAACTCAAACCAATGTCTCTGAGTGGACTTTTGAGTTTAGGAACAGCCAGAAGTCGGATGGTGCTAAATCAAGTAAATACGGTGCTTGTGGAATGATATGGGTTTCAGTTTTGGCGAAAAAGTAACGAAGAATCAATGCAGTGTGAGCTGGCGCATTCAGTGTTTTCGGTACCCATCGAGATGTGACGCGTTTGAGGCCCAAAATGGAATGGACCGATCCGTTTGAAATTCCAACATTATTAGCAAGATCTCTAATTGCAAATCGACGGTTTCAAGCATCAAATCTTTAATTTTTGGGCGGAGCTTTGTCGGTTGAAGTTGATGGTTGACCAGTGGGCTCCTCGTCTTCACCACGTTCTCTGCCTTCTTTGAATTGTTTATACCATTTGTAAACATTTCTTTCCGATATAGGAATTCTCACCGAATGCCTTCTGCAACATTCTATACGTTTCAGCAAACAATCAAAATTGATTGCAAGTTCTATGCTCAATTCATTCAGACATTTCAAAAATCGCCGGAATCCGTTTTAGCGTCTCACAAAGCCAAACGTATTTCGTATTTGATCATTCCCGTCCTTCTTCGATCCTTGTTGATGCAACCTTTAATAACATCAAAGATTGTCTGGACAGCAGACAGAGGACACACGAGTTTCATCAACAACTTCAGTCCGGTGGAAGAATGTCCAATCAGACAGGAGGATGGATGGAAGAAACTAAATGAAAGTGTTGGCAGACAGTATTGTTGCATTCAAAACTACCTGCTTTTGTGTGCTAACAGGAGTCTAATGATTTCCATGGCTTGTGATTAACGCTATGTTAAACTCTGAACACTCTTATTTGTATTGCTGTATTTCCTCCGATATTTCATGTATTATTTGTATTTAACATTATTGTTGTATTCACCCAAGAACGGGAAACTACCTGCTTTTGTGTGCTAACAGAATTCTAATTATTTGCACGGAATGTGATTAACATCATGTTAAACTCTGAACACTCTTATTTATATTGCTGTATTTCCTGTATTATTTGTATTTGCCATTATTGTTGTATTCACTCAAGAGCGGGAAACTACCTGCTTTTGCGTACTAACATATTTCTAATGATTTACATCGAATGTGATTAGCATTATGTTACATTCTGAACCACTTTTATTTGTTGCGTCCTATCTACCCCTATTTCTACCAGCTAAAAAAAAAAAAACTTAAATAAATGAATTCTAATGATACTTTTCATATAATTTTTAAATTACGGAAATATAGAGTGATTATAATTAAAGTCCCCCTTTCAAAATGCTATAATAAAAGAACCACTCGTCACAATGAGACAGATATTATTGTTGCATTCACCAAAAAGAGTGAAAAACTACCTGATTTTATGTGTTAACAGAATTCAAATGATTGACATGGAATTTGATTAACATCATGTTAAATTATGAACCACACTTATTTGTATTGCATCCATATTCCCGTATTTCTACCAGCTAAAAAAATTGAGGGTTAAATAAATAACTCAATAATAACTTGAGAGTATAATTTTTAAATTATACAAATGCAGGGTAACTATTATTAAAGTCCCATTTTTTGAGTTTGTTTCTAGAATCATTAGAAGTCGAGATACATCTCTTTCATTCCAGACTGTTACGAGACTGGCGCATGCAACGGAATTTTTGACAAATATGTATCTTTAGCTACACAGCTGTACGATAACAGCCATTACTTTTTAATTTTTTTGAATTTAATAAAATTTTAACTGTATATTTTTAAATAAGTTAAATTAGAGATATTATATCCTGTCACTCCTATATGACTATCAGGAAAAGAGCGTTTAGTGATAATTTTAATGCTATGTGAATAATGGAGACCTTAATAGTAAGAAAATATAGTATTTTTTTTTTTTAATCTCCGGAAACAAAATATTTTCCCATTTTCTACCTATGTTATTTTCTTGCTTCGAAGCTTAAGTTAGTTAAGTTGTATGAAGAAAATAATTTCTAAAAATACAATATTTATTTATTTATTTTGTGTTTTTATATGCAAGGTCATTATAATTAAAGTACCATATTCTAAATGCTGTAAAAAAACCACTCGTCACAATGAGTTCAAATTTGAACTGTAGATACTTGAAGAAGGGAGAAACGGCATCAAAAAGGCATCAAAAATTTCCAAAGTGTATTAATAAATGGCGCTGTAAGCGGCATAAAAGAAAGTGATATTTTTAATCGAAATGACAAAGTATTTTTCGTGAGTTGCATATTAAACCAATTGTAGTGTCCAATGTGCTTGATCGTTTCGGTGTTTTGACGAAAAAATGACATCCAAGTGATTCAACAGTTGTGACAAGGCAAAGGTAGTTTATGTTGAAGGAGTGCCAAGGGTGAAAGTTTTGTTAGTGGAAAGCTCATCCACCACGGCAAGGTCATAACCAAGTTGGATGGTAAAAATAGGTGGAATTTTTTTTTTTTTTTTTTGATATCATACCGTTTCCCTTCTTCCAATATCTTCAGTTCAAATTTGAACTCATTGTGACGATTAGTTATTTTTTACAGCATTTTGAAAGCGGGACGTTAATTATAATCACCCTGTATATAACAACTTAAAAGAAATAAATAAATCTTGCATTTTTTAGAAATCGTTTCCTTTATGATGGCTAACTTAAGCGTCGGAACAAGCAAATAACTTACGCAACAAAATATGAAAATATTTTGTTTCCGGAGATAAAAATATATATTATGTTTTCTTACTATTAAGGCCTCTGTTATTCAAACAGCATTAAAATGTTCACCAAATGCTCTTCTCTCTGGTCGAATAGGAGTGACAGTGGTCAAATATAACACTCATTTGGCATAAAGTTGGCGATTTATATTGTAATAATAAGGTAGTGATAAAAACTTCATTGAATAATAAATAAAAATTTCATTTTCTTTTCCGAAAAACATAATTCTTGTGATAGTTATTATTTCTTTTTTTTATTAAATTTATTATGTTGTTATTGTTCTAATGTAGCTGGCAATACGGAGACAGTTAATCTTTATGCCAAAAGCTGTTACCACTGTTACTCATTTAGTACTACCCAGAAGGCACGTGTAGCTTGAAGACAGGCTACGGAGGCGAGTAACACTATCCACCACAACCGCTCTGCAATTCTATTAGACCGGAACCTAAGGTTTAAAGTGATAAAGAATTCAGAACCACTACAAACATCCACGACACCGGCGGGAGTCGCACCCGAAACCTGTAGTACAGAACGCCATAGCGCTAGCCACTTGGCCATCAGGCCCCTTAAATCTATTATATTATATAGTATTCATACACAATCGAGTTTGAAACGAAACATAAACCACTTTTCGTTCAATGGCATAAATGTTTTCAAAAGTTATTCATACTCGATAGTTTTAACAGCTTGAATGTTTAATTCTACAGATTTATAAATTATATTTAAACTGCTTGGTAAATTTACTATGAAATATCAAATTATGCATTTCAGGCTAAAAATAATTTTTGCTTAAAACGAACGCTTTAACAAAAAGTTAACTTTAAATAATAAAATAATAGTTTGATTAAAAATTAAGAAACAGTATTTTTATTCAATATAATAAAAATAATCTTAAAAATAAGGAAATAACAGATATTATTCGTAAAAGCCTATTTACTCATTCTATTAAATTAATTATTTACTGAGATTATCAGGGAAGATGAAATTCAGAATTATTTGTTCCAGTTAAACACATTTGCAATTGTAATCCACAGATATCGCTATCGAAAATAAATTTGTCATCATTCAAAAGGCATTGGCTGATTATTTTATATCACTTGCTTAAATAATGATATCAAGCTGTAATTTAGGATAAATATTTCTTTTGTATTTAGTTTGCTCAAGATTTTATAAGCTATCAGAGATAATTGAAAAATTAATCCCCTACATTATAAATTAATTGTTTTCTCTGTAAATGTTTTCTAAAGAGAAGTTATTCAAATTTCATTTATGAATAGTATCCTAATCTTTAATTCTTTTTGTAAAAATAACGGTTGATTTTGTTATTTTAACATTTGATTAAATTTTATCATGTTTACGTTTAATGAATCGAGAAAGTCATGATGTTTTGGGAACATTTTAAAATGAGTTTAGAAAAGTTTAGGAATTACTAGTTTAGGAAAATTAATAATCAGAGATCAGTATCATCTTTATTTATTTATTTTTTTAACTTTCAGGTTTGTCTAAAACTTTATTGAAATTCCATTTCTCATATGAATAACCAAATCTCTGCTATAAATTTCTTTTAATAAATTAAAATTAAAAATATATTTTTATCCAATTGTATGGATATATATTACAATAATCACCATCAATAGCACTACTGCCCAGAGTGGGCCAAGGCTTTCTTTTGAAGAGATTTCCATGCATTCTTCGAAGCCCTGAGTGACAAGAGTCCTCAATTCTTAACATCTAGTACAGCGAAATAGTTCTCAACTGCGTCTATCCATCGCAACTTGGGTCGTCCTCTTCCTCTCTGTCCCTGTGGCTTTGCTAAAACTAGTTTTTTACAGTGTTTAATTCATTCATTCTAAATATATGAGCAGTCCAGTATAATCTATTGATCTTGATAAATTTTATAATATCTGGGTCTTTTATAGCATTTATAAATTTCTGCATTATTTCGTCTACTCCAACAATCACTTTCCCTAACACCTCCAAGAATAGCCTTTTAAAATTTTCCGCTGAAATATACACAAACGGGCCTCATCAGATCTTGCCAAAGTCCTAGTTTCAGAGTCATAGATCAAAATAGGTCTAATAAGGTTTTTATATAACAAGAATTTATTTTTTTCAATTCCTTCTATTAGCTCACACTCTCTATATATATATATATATCAAATTTCCAGTCGTTCATAAAATACTTTTTATTTATTCACTCTAGTTCAAATACATTTTTTTGAACTTGTAGTGGATGACAGTGGATGTTAATACAGTTTTTTCATAGATTAATTCAGCAATTAAATTTAATTAATTAATTTTATTTTTTTTTTAGATTTAAGTTGCATGTATCTACCAATAAAAGGGCGAAATATAAACTTAAAAAAATGAATGAAAATTATTTATAAAGGACTTTCTGCAATGTAATGAAAAAAAAAGTAGGGATTGAGTTTAAAAACATTTTTTTTTTTATAATACTTGTTTATGCTTATGAACTGTGATTTAAACAGATTTCTTAACCCAAAAATATAAACATGTTAAAAAATGTTAACAAATGTTAATAAAATAGAACAAAATCAAAAATTAGAAAATAGATGAAAAATAGATAAAAAAACATGAAGAGAAAAATAACCTTTCATTTATTTATTTATTTTCACTTCATCTTCGGAACTGATTGAAGACAGCCAAAGAAATGTTCATCCTATCATATTACATTCTTCTTCTTCCCATAAGACGAAAGCTGCACATTTGGCGTCCAGAAACAAAAAATGGGACAGACCAAACATCGAGGATTTGTTATCTACAAATAACCTGCCTGTTTATCTCAATAGACCAAATTATCTCACAAACACACGCATCCAGCAAATAATTGACTCGTCTCGCCAGCTATGTTTGGTAAAAATGAACCCCATGTCTTTGGTGGGGGGAACCTATTTAGCGTTCAGAATCAAATTCCCTGGCGTGTATATTTCCACAAATCCTCTGCAATCTTTCTCCTCTGCAGGAATTAGGGCCTCCGTGTCAAAGCCTAGCAATTAGGAACTGGTCTCCTGAATTAGGCCTTTTCCGTAGAGGCATTGGACGGCGCTCTATGAAATATTGAGTCGTTCCCAGCATAAGGGGAGCATCGGAAATTGCGATTGGGGATTTACATTGCCACATTGAAGTAAATTGCACCTTTTAACTATTGTTTTGCAGTGAGTAAGTAAATTGCTAGAACTATTAATAGCTATTGTTATTTTATAATTTTTAAACAAAAACGTATTTTGAGCAGTTGTTTTTCTTCCCAGAATTATACGGTTTGGTTTGTCGCTCTACTGCCATCTTGTGCTCATGAGGGCGAATCAGACCGGGATCTACAGTTTAAAATGGGGTATGGGTTCGTTAAAACTTTGAACCAAAATTCTTCGAACCAGTATTCGAGATAGTGAAAGTACTTTTGATTCAAAGATTTAATGAACCCATACCTGTGTAGACCTAGCAACTTTCGACGATGCAGTCCGCGACTCGTGACCTAGTGGTGATGTGCGCAACTGGCTCGCCGAAGGACTTAGGTTCGAATCTGCTGGCTGCATTGTTGATCTCCTTTCAGAAAATAGGAGACTGATAGCAATTGTGGTAATGTGTATGACATCATCTGCCGTCAATTATCAAGCTGCCTGGTGGAGGCACGGCTTTCCTCTCGTCCCCATTGGTGGAAATCTACATAATGCTCACTGACGTTCCACCCTCAGCTTTTTAACTAGTAGGGGGTTACACGGCCCCAAGGTGAGAGGGTGATGTGTGCAGAGAAGAAAAGGAATTCATTCGAAGTAATGTTTGCAAACATTCCACGTTTGCAAACGTTCCAGCTCTTGTCTTAAATTGTAATATCATCCTTGAATTTATGGTGATGTTAATAAAAACATTGAGGGAAAAATAATTAAAATTTATTTGTGCAGGAATAACTTGTGTTTGCCTGAACTATAGGTAATTTGGATACTAAACGGAAGATCTCTAAAAGTGGAAACTGAAAAGTTTTTAAAATTCAGGAAATATCCCAGAAATTTAAATAGTGATGCGTACATTTTTTTTTTTTGTTTTTTTTTTGCAATAGGGTGTGTTACTATATGTTTTAATTTTATTTAATATTTAAAATTAGCTCTTCTGTACTTTACTATAGCTTTGCCTTTTTTTTTTTATAGTTTGCTTTTTACTGATCGTCAACATCATTTCTCAGTAAATTATTCCTTCCGCTAATTTTCAAGATTAAGTAATAAAAAATTAGATAGCGTACTATAGGTTTCAGGTTTTGAAACTTGAATTAGTAAAATAAATAAATTAGCAGCTGTTTAAAATAATAATTTATGGTTTCTCTTTTAGTTTGCAATGAACGTCCCCCTCGGGATGTTCATTCCAAACTAAAAGAGAAACCCTACATCCCCCTCGGGATGTTCATCAGAAGATTTGCTTCTTCACCTGGAGTGCAACAGAAAGGGTTTCCGACTCCACGGTATTATTGAACGCGTCCCTACACAGATATGGCGGATATCGGTTTGGTGGCTTTTGGCTCTTTTGGGTTTAAAACGGCAAAGCTCATTAGGCCACTCAGTCCATAAATTTAAAACTTTAAAAGCCATCTTCGTGAATAATAAGCCGTGAGTAATACATTTTCCCCTCCATAACATAACGATAAACTTTATACCAAGGAAAGAGAGCATAATTCATTTTTAATACATATAAAGAGACAAGAGGGCTCTGGTTTCAATCCTGTAGGCGATGTTTTTTTTTGTTTCTTTTCTTGTTGAACATCGGTTGGTTATTCCATTGATGTATACAACAAACTGCCCACCGATGGTCAAATGATAATACAACATTGCTTTCCGAGAATATTTTTAAAGGTAACTGCCCCGTATTTGTGTGTTGTATGCCTTGGAAATCTTAAAATTTACCATGGGCATCTTGATTATCGATGCAAGATGTTTTATATGCATCTCCATCGTGTTTTTTCTGAAAGGCTTTAGAATAAACTACTGATATTATCTTTAATAAAAGTATTTCATTTCCATGATAAAAATGTGAAAGCTTTTTGTATGTTGGGACATTTAAATATCAAGTCTCCTTGCTTTAATATTCAGCGACTGCAAACTCTTGTTTTGATCTAGATAAACGTCTCGCATCAATAATCAAACTGTCCGTTGGTAGATTTTACGATGGGGCAGTTATCCTTAAAAATATATTCAGAAAAGCAATATTATCCCATCATTCGACAATCGGTGGGCAGTTTGTAGTATATATCAGTGGAACAACACAACCGATGTTCAGCAAGAAAAACACACACACACAAAATTTTTTTCAGATAAATTTAAAATATTAAGCATTTCATAAAGCAATTTCAATTGACAAAAAAGTACAAAGTATCACTGGATCATGAAACATTCTGAATCGATGTTCCTTATTATGTTTAGCAATGGCTACAAAATAAAGTTTTCAAAATAATAACTGATAAATTAAGCTCAGATTTAGAACACGAAACTTAAAAGTAATGTAATAAAACCGAAGAAAAGGATCTATTTTTCTTACTGTAAGAATATTAAAATTTATGTTCTTGAAAGTTATAAAAAAAAGATCACTTCAACATGGAAGATTTAAAACTAAATAAATTAAAATAACTTATTCGAAAGCGTTACGTTAACTCTGATACATTTATAAACACGATTAATTTGTGATTGATTGAAAAATTTTCTAATTTTTATCCTAATCACTTATCCTATTGCATTCCTGAATTACTATCCTTTCATTCAAATGGCACAACAAAATTGCGCAGACATCTTTATTCATTAAATAGCCTGACTCTGAAAATAAAAAAACATTCCTAGGAACATTCCCACTTATTAATAACGGCTAGCCATTTGCGATTTGAAAAAAGGGGCCAACCCGACACATGTAGAATCAATCGCACGTAATGGACAAGTGCCCCTAATAAGCTTTAATGCCCACGTCTCCACGGAGATGACCATTCGAGTTAAGGTGCTAAAGGGATTAATGTTTCTTTTTCTGTCCGCTTTTCGGTTAATCACTCCATTACCCGGACTCGTGGGCCATTCACTTGATTTCCAGCTATTTGTATCCTTATTTACTCCCAGGAAAGTTTCTCTTCACCGATTTCTCCGGACAATTTTAAGGAAAAGTTTCATTTATTTGTTGTGACTTCTTATCCAGTAAGCAATCTCATGTTCCACACTATTTGTGCCATGGTTATGATAATTTCTTTGGGATTTTTATATGTATAAATGAATCATATTTTGTTACTGACACGAAATAAAAAACAAGTAATATAAAAAAAAAAAATTTAAGCCAATTCCTAATTTTTTTTCATTTTATTTGCAGACAGTCCTTTATAAATAATTTTCATTCATTTTTTTAGAGTTTATCTGGCGCTATCTGCTGTTAGATATATGCAACTTAAACCTAAAAAAAAACTAAAATGAATTAATTAAATTTAATGAATGAATTAATATTTGCAAAAACTGTATTAACATTCAGTGTCATCCACTACAAGTTAAAAAAAAATGTATTTGAACTTGAGTGGATGAATAAAAAGTATTTTATTAATGATTGAAAAGATATATATATAGCCAGAGTGTGAGCTAATAGAAGGAATTGAATAACTATTTTGCAACCCATTTTTAGTTTAACATGTTGTCATCAGCGCCATCAGCACATTCTATCCTTAACTCTCCTACAGGCCATCTGTGTCAGTTAACACTGTGTGTTGTGGATTTTAACTAATTAATTTAAAAACACCAATTAGAACATTAAATTTAGAAGAATTTTTTTAAATACAATTCAAGAAATCTTCAAAGAATAATTAATATTGTTGAAGTCAATCAAGAAAATAATTATTTATTGCAGGCTTGAATTAATGTATAACATTATAAGTTAGCATAACTGATCATCCCAAAGATATCGTTATTCTTACTAATTATTAGTTGAAAAAAGAAAGCTATCAGAATCAATATCTCTGTAAATAGAAATTTCTTGTAATATTGAGGATGTCCTGCTGACAATGAGAAAGATATGGTTTTAAACTAATAAATTTTAGCCGTATTAAATTTTAACTGGAAAAAGTTAACTTTGTTTAAACGCAATACTATGTAATTAAATCAATTTTATCTAATTAAGATACAATTCTTTATTTAGTTTAATGCCAAATTTAGTCTAAATCGCTTTTATCATTACCATTAAATTGTTTTTATTATTGTACTTGTTGTACTTTTATTATTAAGTATTAGATGTTGTTTGGCGAAGCTTGGCGAAAACTATCCCTTGTGCCATCAACAACACATACCCTTAAACTTTACTAAATTAAACTTCAATGTGATTGTCCATTCTTAAGACATAAAATACGATTAAATTATTAAAATAAATTAATCAATACGATCAAATTAATTTTAAAAATAAATAGTCCAAAATAAGCGGACGTACTTAAAATAATAGTTAAAAATTTAGCAAGGCAGTTACATATTTCTCAATCTTCAAAACCATATATAAAAAACCATAATCCCATCCGTAAAACATAAAATACGATTAAAATAATCAACAAGATCAAATTAATTTTAAAAAGAATAAACCAAACGTAGAGGGGTTCCTTTTATAGAATTCAAAATGTAATAAAGCTTGGTTATAACTTTCTAGTATATTGGATAGTTAAAACTTTGGCAAAGCAATTAACAGTGTTTAAAACTGAACTGTTTAAAGAACTTGTTCAACAACTCCAAATAAATTTGAGTTTAATTCCAAACCACGAGATAAAACCTCTTATCTGATCTTTACCAGACATTTTGTGAAGGAATGTGAAAGAATTTAAGGAATCCTTCTCCAATTTTCAATGCCACCAATCCGAAAAGTCTTCCCTACCCACCTACCTACCCTTGTATAATCTGGAAGAACTTCTGCAAATTACTTTTATCCTTGCGAAGGCCAAAACCCAATAACTTGTTATGCATGCGGTATCAACAAACATCCATTTTCGCACTACCTGACCTAAAACATGTACGCTCATAATTTTTATGGTATCGTTTTCGACATCAGTTCTGTTCAGATCTATTGGGCAAAAAAAACTGTTAAAAATGAACTAGAGATGATGTCAAAATTGAATTACATTTGCAAATTGCATTTATTTTGTATTAAACCTTATAACAGGTCGAAACTTTTTATGTTCCTTTTATATGTATATATGTGTGTGGAGGGGTGTTATGATTCCTTTCTTTCAATTATTTTCAATTATTCAAGAAATCTTTTTTTTTTTCAATTATTTTTCGGTTAGTCCTATCTATCATTTTTTGTTGATATAAAACAAATAAAGCGTTATCAAACAAAACATTACAGTTTATTCCCTCCATTTAAACCAAAAAAATATTCTTAAACATTTAAAGAACAAACATTATTTGAAACTAAACTGTTTAAAGAAACTTGTACAACAACTTCAAACCAATTTGTGTTTAATTCCAAACCACGATAAAACCTCTCTCATCTTTACCAGATATTATGTGAAGGAATGAGGAGGAATTTAAGGAATCCTTCTCCAATTTTCAATGCCACCAATCCGGAAAATCTTTCCTCCCACCTACCCTTGTAGCATAATCTCTTCTGGAAGAAGCACTCCAAATTACTTTTATGTCCTGCGAAGGCCAACTTCCTTGCGACAAATCGCTAGGGCACCTTCAAGGAAACCAACCCCCCCCTTCCAGTTCAACAACCAGTGCTACGAGCAGTATTTAACCTGGCTCAGTAAATTTCCATCATCATCTTTCATCATTAGTGGAGAAAGAGGGCAGCCCCATCCATTCATGGTAGCCCCCTAATCCAAACAGCACCTCTCTTGGTTTTGCGCCCGGAAATTAAACGTCTCACTTGTCGAGCAGTTATTAAAATGTGTCTGGCCCCAGAGTTCCCCCGTGATCATCAGCGAGTTGTGAACTTGTCTACGCGATTCCTTAAATTACTGCTACAGAGTTTCTGCAAATTGGTGACATGACTTCTTTGGTCTGCAGAGAGACGTGCAGTAATTATTTAATTTAATTGGAATCACAGAGGTTGCGAGCTGAGATGTGTTTGAAATGAAGGAACTGAAATATTTTATATCTGCTTTTGAAAACGATTTGTGTTTGTGACATATTTATTTGATTTTAAGTGTGATGGATGGACTGTGCTTTCATTCTGAAGATAAATAAGCTATTTGTATTTTGAATTCTATAAAAGGCATCGCGCTAAAGTAAAGGTACTTCATCAAAGATTTATCTTCTGTCCATTCTTTTAAAAATTAATTTCATTGTATTTATTATTATGTGGATAAGCTATGGTTTTCAAAAAAGTATTTTAAAATTTTTTTTTAGTTAAATCCTATTTATCGAACATTTTTTTGATATAAAACAAATAAAGCATTATCAAACAAAACATTACAGTTTTTCCTCCATTTAAAAAAATATATTGAAAACTTAAAAGAATAAACATTGTTCAAAACTGAACTGTTTAAAGCACTTGTTCAACAACTCCAAACCATTTGTGTTTAATTCCAAACCACGAGATAAAACTTCTTAAGGTACCATCTGATCTTTACCAGACATTTTGAGGAATGTGAAGGAATTTAAGGAATCCTTCTCCAATTTTCAATGCCACCAATCCGGAAAATCTTTCCTCCCCACCTATCCTTGTATAATCTCTTTTGGAAGAACTTCTCCAAATTACTTTTATCCTTGCGTGAAGGACAACTTCCTTTTGCGACAAACCGCTAGGGCACCTTCAAGGAAACCAATCCTCCCCCCAGTTCAACAACCATTGATACGGCAGTATTTAACCTGGCTCAGTAAATTTCCATCATCATCTTTCATCATTAGTGGTGAAAGAGGGGCATTCCCATCCATTCATGGTGGCGCCCCCTAATCCAAACAGCACCTCTTGGTTTTGCGGCCGGAAATTAAACGTCTCTGGTTATCGAGCGGT
>BPLR01001568.1:0-12062 GCA_021605095.1 Caerostris extrusa
CTTTGGATGTGAAACTGCGGCTCTTTAGTTCCATATGCAAATATTATTTATTTTATAAAAAAAAAACCATTTTAAAATCGTTCTGAACCGATTAACGAGGAATCTGAAGAACTGTTTCGTGATTTCAAAAACAAACCAGAAATTTTGAAAAAAAATCAAAGATTTGCCACTATCCGCTAAAACAGTACAAGATAGAATAGCTAAAATATCTTTAAATGTAACATATTTGCAGATGGAAGATATACAACTTTCGTCTGCCTTATCACTGGCTATAGATGAGTCTTGCGACATAAAAGACAAGGCACAAGTTGCCCTTTTTGTCAGGTATATGTCTTCCCAAGGTCCAAAAGAAGAACTTCTAGGATTGCTAACGCTCTCGGGACAAACTAGACGGGAAGATATAGCGAATGCCTTGCAAAAATGCCTTGAAGACAATAAGATCGATTTAAATAAAATGTCTTCCCAAGGTCCAAAAGAAGAACTTCTAGGATTGCTAACGCTCTCGGGACAAACTAGACGGGAAGATATAGCGAATGCCTTGCAAAAATGCCTTGAAGACAATAAGATCGATTTAAATAAAATCGTTTCAATAGCAACTGATGGAGCCAGAAGTATGACAGGAAAAAATAAAGGGGCACCAACGATTCTTCAGAGCAAAATAAACCACGAAATTCTTACGTTTCACTGCATAATACACCAAGAAGCGCTTTGTGCCCAATCATTTCCGGCCGAAATAGTTGAGGTCATGAATTTGGAAATCAAGATTGTTAACAGCGTCTTGTCAAAAGCACTCTACCATCGTCAGTTTAAAGAATTCTTAAACGAAATGGAGACTCAGTATTCCGACCTCCTTCTTCACAATAAAGTGCGATGACTTTCCAAAGGTAAGGTGTTGAAACGTTTTGCTTTGTGCTTGAATGAAATAAATACATTCCTAAATAAAAAAGGCATTAATCATCCTGAGTTAAGAGAACGGCAAATGGTTGCAAAAATTTTACTTTATGGTGGATATCACAGCGAAATTAAATGAGCTGAATCTAAAACTACAAGGAAAGGGAAACCCAGACTACGTTTTGGTAGAAGAATTGGTTTGTTTTTGAAGAAAAATTAATTCTTTTTGCAGAAGATATTCAGAGCTGTATATTACTTCATTTTCAATTTCTAAAGCAATATCGTGATAAAACTAGTGCAACTGTTGACAGGAGGTACTCCAGCACAGTTATAAAAAAATTAGAGATGAATTTGCTGATAGATTTGAGAAAATTCAAAACCAACAAAACCACTCTAGTATTCATAGTAAATCCTCTCAACACAAATAGTAACGAAATCCACATTGAGCCATTTGGAATTGATACTGGATCTCTAGAAATGCAATTGATCGATTTAAAAAGTAAAGCTTTGTGGAGTGGAAAATTTACAGAGTTTAAAAGCAAGTTGGAAGAGTTGGAGGTCCAGAAATGTATGTACGTAACGCAACAAAAGTGGACAACTTTAAAAGAAATGCCGCGAGTTGAGGCACTTATATTCGACACATGGAATAGTCTTCCAGATTGTTACAGTGAAGTGAAGAAGTTTGCATTTGGAGTGCTATCTTCGGATCGACATATTCGTGCGAGCAAGCGTTTTCTTGCATGAATATAATTAAAAGTGAAGTAAGAAGCCAACTAACGGAAATTTAGAGTCGTGCATGAAACTTAAAGCAACAAGTTATGAGCCAAATTTATCCAAACTTTCTAAAACCATGCAAAGCCAATGCTCCCATTGAATTTGTTTGCTGAAATGTATGTTATTGTTTTTTTTTTATTTTAAGTACAAATTACGTCGTTTAGTAAAGTTTAAATTTTCTACTTGAATAACCATGCAAAGCCATCGCTCCCAGTGAATTTGTTTGTTCAATTGTTTGTTATCGAAGTACAAGTTAGTGTTGTAAGTAAATGTTTAATTGTTTTAATTTTTTACTTAAATAATAAGTAATTATCTAATAATGAATAAATAGATATTTTTCTTATGAATAAATAGATTATTTTTTTTTAACAAAAAACTTTATTTATGAGTACTAACATTAAATAGGCGCTACTAGTATTAAATCCATATGATTGTTAGTTAGCCCTAATCTTCAAAAGACACGTGTATAAATTTGACAGCTGTTGCACTATTAGTATGTGAGTTAGAGCATTTTTAGTGAAGCAACTTTTGTTAGTTTGAAAAAATGGATAAAAAGGAATTCCATGTGTTAATAAAGCAATACTATTGAAGCCAAGGCTTGGCTTGATAAACATTATTCGGACTTTGCACCAGAAAAATCAACCGTAGAGAAGTGGTTTGCTAAATTTAAACGAGGCGAAATGAGCACCGAGGACTATGCACGCAGTGGGCGCCCCAAAGAGGCTGTTACCGACGAAAACATCAAAAAAGTCCCCAAAACAATTTCTGATAACCGTAAAGTGAAGTTGATTGAGATAGCTGAGACCCTAAATATATCAAAGGAACGTGTTGGACATATCGTGAATGAATATTTGGATATGCAAAAGCTCTGTTCAAAGTGGGTGCCGCTTGAGCTCACAATCGACCCAAAACAACAACCAATTGATGATTCTAAGCAGTGTTTGGAGCTGTACAATCTTAAAAAACCCGAATTTTTGCGTCGATATGTGACAATGGTTGAAACATGGCTCCATCATTTCACACCGGAGCCCAATCGACAGTCAGCCGAGTAGACTGCATGTGATGAACATTAAAAATGCTAATAGAGCAACAGCTATCAAATTTATACACGTGTCTTTTGAAGGTTAGGGCTAACTAAATATCATATGGATTTAATGCTAGTAGCGCCATCTATGTGTCAGCCTACGAACTTTTCAGCCCACCTGTTATTTATTGTTGGCAAGAAAAATTTTGTGTCTCTTTAAAACTTTGAAATTTTGTAAATTGCCATTTTTGGCTCTTCCTACTGAAAAGGTTGCCGACCCCTGCACTAGCTGCTTGAAAGACTCCCAGAATATGATACATCTACTAATTGGCTGCTCCTGACTTGTTTATTATGCCCGCGGAAACGCTTCGAGCGGATTCACAGAACATTCTCATACAAAGGCGCTGACCTAGATTCGTTTGTTGATCTTTTCCTTCGCGGCGCTGCCGCTGGCTAAGTTCCTTCTCTTAGTTTTAAATCGGTCTCCTAATTTCCAAAATAGCACATTTAGTTTCTCTTTTTGTTGAATAATGGTGAAAAATCTTAGCGATCGTTAGCGCCTTTTTGTTTTTAACAGGAAATAACGTCTACAATAGTTAAAAGATATTGATTTAAACCGTGACAATTTTTGTAAATCACTTTTGTTGGAATTTTTAGCGAACAGGAAAATTTTACTTCGGAGTACTTAAAAACTTTGGGGTCGTAGTACAATTTTTTCAATCTCCATTTTAAGTTTCGGACATATCCGGCGAACTTTCAGTCAGTAGCTAAAATCCCTTGTATAAAGGTATTGAAACCTACAATTTCTCATTAAATAACTGAATAAATCGATTCCATTACTTCGGTATTCTGTTTTTCCAACTCGTTGAATGTATAATTGCTCTCTCTGAGCCTTTCCAGAATGGTTATGATGCAATGTTCATTCTAGAAGAATTTCTTCATGTAACGCATCTGTTTGGAATCACAAATGGTTTCTGAGGTATCCAGTGAGATAATAATTTGGCCAGGTTTATTCAGCTGATAGTATTCTGATACACGCTATGGTGGGACTTAAGCCATTTCCTCTTTCTTTCAAATTCTCTTTCCTACAGCTTTCCTCAGTAGACCTCCGACGAAGCTCAAAACAGCAGGCAGAACAAGATTAGATAATAACTTGCGCTTTCGAGCAATAGAAATATTTCTGTTAGCTAACTGGCGAATGGTTCTCTTATAGCGACACACAGCTTTCGGAACATCAAAATGCTAATACATTTTGACATATTTCACACAATGTTTTTATCTGTTCGTTGGTAGCGCTCTTCAGTATTGCGTTTCTTTGTTGTGGACTCGCAGCGGATAAAACAAGTGCGCATGACGTTTGATTCGATTCATTTTTTTTTTTCCTTTTTCTTTCTGTCGTTGGGACTTCTTATGATGAGATTCTACAGTAAACATTTGTGATATATCCGATGTCAAATGGTTCATAAGATCATCTAGAATCAGCTGTTGGCAATCCAGATATGAATTTGATATTTTTCTCACTACAAAACCATGGTTGAAACTTTTTTTCATCGGTACTTCATAAACTTGTTCAGAAATAATTTTTCGAACTAAATGAGTTTTTCCGCTTTGACTTTGTCCGTTAATTATCATTGAAGATGGGAATTTGAGCTGTAGAAACACTAATTTTTAAAGTTTCTAAATGAAACAGTATCAAAACTCTTTTGAATTCGCTTTTCGTTAATTGAATGCCTATAATCTCAGGAATAGGATTCAAATAAATATGAATATGATATTCACTTTTTGAGTGACGGTATTTGCGATTGAAAATAAATAATAAATACTAATGAATTCAACACAAATAAAAATCAGCAAAACGATAAAAAATACCCTATAAAAACACTCTAAAAGAAATGAAATAAAAATAAAAGAAATAAGATTATGACAACCACGCCATTCAATTCCTAAACGAGATAGTATTGCCTAATCTTACAACTCTCTTTTATCATCCCATCTTAGAAGCGAATCTGCCAACCTCTCCGAAAGATGTTAATGTACCTTCAAGGTGAGCACTTCTCGAACCGGCTCATACCTCTCCTAAATATCTCAATGAACCTTACAAGCGAACGAGTTCTTGGCGCGCCTTCGAGGAGAACGAGTTATTGATGAGCTATAGCAATACTACTCAGAGCAATGTTGAAGATGGATCCATGTGGAATTTCTGTAAACATTTTAGGAAAAAAAGCAATCCACTGTTACATCAGCCACTGATGAAGCTGAGGTTTTTTAGCTACGACTTTACAGGATCCATTTAAAGAAGCCTCATAATAAATACTAAACTAATCCCCTGGCTTAGATCGTATTACTAACAAAATGCTTAAAATTGTTCTACAATACAAAGACTGCTCGCATTCTTCCAATCCTTAAACCCGACTAAGTTAATTAAGTAAACTAATTGTTAAACATGATCAAGTTAACATTTCGCAGCAACTACGCATCAACTTTATAATCTCAGAATCAGTGTTTGAATCAGAATCAGTGTTTGGATATATAAAATGATACACAATTATCTTACAAACAGAAATTTTGTTGTATCTTTGCCGGTGTTCCTCAGGGCTCGATCTTGGGCATAATCAGGCTCATTAACTGGAAAATAAACCCCTAACAGTTATAATTCTAATATTTCCTGGTCCAATGAAACCTTGGCGTAATACTTGACTAACATATAAATCGCATATTAATTATCTACGCACTCAATTCAATACACTAACCCCGTTCTTTAAATGATTTAAAAATAGACGACTATGACGTTTTTCTTTTTTTGCATTTTGTTATTGGATTTAAATTTTTGCTTATGGGATGATTTTATTTTATTCTCTTTGTATTTCTATTGTAACTTCTGTCTTAATTGTAATGTTTTTGTTCTCTGATGCTAGAAATTATTATTCCTTCTCTGATTTATTTAATTTTTCTTACAATTTTCAATGAAAATCATAAGTGTATGAACACTTTTGTCATTTTAAACGCTTTAAAATTTCAATTGCACTTGATCAAATAATAATCATCATCAGATAATTATAGATATATATGTATTAATTTTAAAATAATTTACTTCTTTCAATTGCTTTTTTTCTACCCTCGCTCAAAGCCAATCAATATCAATTAATGAAAATAATTCCACAGCGGCCTTTTTTTTTTATTTGAATTGTTGGTAAAAATGATATATTTAATCTGTTGAACTACGAATTCATTTAAATTGCATCGGATAGATATCATTTAATTTCTTTTTCATTTAATTAATAATTTCTCCATTGAATCCTTATCTCCTCTGATCCTAATCCGGTTATGTTGAACCTATCAAACTCTTGAACTAACCCGCAATGTTTCTACTAACTGGTCTAAATTTTCTAACTGATAAACTAGACTACTAGTATTGCTTATACTAACTCCTCAAAACCGATTCAAACCAATAAAATTAACTTTATGCCTTCTCATATTAAAACATGGCAAATCTACCGCGATCCGATTTCAAAAAAACAAAATCGTACTAATGCATGGACTAATCGTATTCAGGCTCTGGATCCAGCTGATGGCTCTATTTGACGGGCTATAAAGAATTTAAAAGGTAGCAACATTAAGGTTGCAAATTTGAAAATCAATGATTTTGATAAATCAAATTTTCTCGCGGATAGCCTTCAGGATACTAATACTACTGTTAGTAATTCTCATTAAAATCAATAACCAATCCAAACCAAACTCTTTATGAATATATTAATAATCTAAAAATTAATAAAGCACCTGGTGCAGATAATATTACTAACAAAATGCTATTATTAAATTAGGATACTTTCCACAATCCTGGAAAGAAGCAATTGTTTTGCCTATTCTCAAAAAAAAAAAAATTAAAATTCTCAAAATTTATTAAGATCCCTCAACAATTCAACTCATCCACTTCTTCGCATCACGGAAATGATCTCTGAAGGACTCAGCAAAAAAAAAGTATTAACGGGGATTGTTTTTCTAGATGTAGCCAAATTAATTGCCTATAAATTTCCTACTTGTTTAATTTTTCATTAAATTACAGTTAAAGTCTCATCACACAGAAATATTAGTACCACAGGGCTCATTGATTTTATTTAATATTTACATAAATGATATCACACATTCAATTAATTATCTACGCAGATGACACCGCGGTTATTGCATCTACAAAATGAATGTTGACAAAACCGAGGCACGAGGAGAAAGATTCTACCTCTTTAATCGGCGAATTCACTTTTTGCTAAATAATAATAGTAAATTATCTTATACTAATCATGTTAAAAAGAAATCCTTTTATTAATAGAAATTCCCCCTCTCAATTGATAATAAATTACTAATCTACATGTACTATATGCGTCCCATCCTGCCGCGTACCCCGAAGGACGACATTACGCTCGCGCTGACGCACCTCGGTTAGCAGTAAATCAGCTATTGAGAGGGAATAAAAGTTTAGTTAGCACCTTGGAAGTTGATGAAATTTACAGCATTACCAACCTCCTGGGCACAATGCTACCGGTGCCAGGTACAGCTTGTCATCTCCCTAAGAGATGCGTAAAGCATATGACTCAAAGAATTGTGATCTGGGGATAGATGCCCCGCTGAAATGTGCGAAATGCCCCCGTTTTCCAAAATCTAATGACAATGATGTCAAAAATATTAAATATAACGCACCAGTGGTGCATAAAAACCTACTAAGACAATTCCCACTCAAAACATTGATACCAGGACTCAGCCACTTACCACCTACAAACACGTATGCCAAAGTGATTACGCAGACCTGCAGACCTGTAGGAGGAACCGCTCCGCTCAGCGAATCGGCACTCGCGCTATTCAAAATGTTGCTAGCATTTATCGACGACGCTAGCATCCATTTCGACCTCCAGCTCTCGAAGCTACTAAATATGAAGGCAGTAATACTGCTAAAACATTATAATTACTTAATCAAACAAAAATAGCAATAGCAATAGAAATTTAAACCTCCGTATAGGGACTCTAAATGCTAACGGGCTTCTTCGACAATTCGATGAAGGCAAAGACTCCGATCATGACATAGATATTTTATTAATTCAAGAAACCTTTCTACAACCTAATATTCCTAACTTTAATCTTTATAAAAATGATACGCGCGGAGGTACTTGTATTTACATTAAAAGACACTGGGTCATTACGAAATCAAACTTCCTAATCTAACAGATACTGAAGCAACTTAAATTTTGGTAATAATAAAAATAATAACATCTCTATCTACTGTAGAACACATAGAGAATTTAACACTACTGAACTAAATATTAATCAAAATGTGATTATTGCCGGCGATTTTAATTTATTATAACAACACTAAAAATAACCGCCGCGGAATTAGACTAAATAGTTTTATTAAACGAAAAAAAAACATTAAAAAAACACACTCACGCGTTACCACTTTACAGACACAGCTAACGTTCTTGATTTTGCACTTTTTAAAAATATTCCATACACCGCGTCAACAGCCGTTTTAAATGAATTAAACTCGGACCATCTGCCAGTATTAATTGACATAGAATTTAATAGAATTAATTTAATTTAACAATTATAAATTCCACCTCCAAAACACTAATTTAAACACATTAGACATTGACACCAAAGAAAATTAAAAATTTTACCACCGCGATGATTAGCGCGTTCAACAAAGCTTCTACACAAAACCGTTTACATTTTAACCTTCCACCCGAGATTAAAAATAAAATTAAACACAGAAACATAACACGTAGAACTTGGCAGAGAACTTAAAACCGAACTCAAGCATCTTAATAATGAAATCAAAACACTGATACAACAACACAAAAATTCTAAATGGGACATTATACAGACTCACTAACAGATAACAACACCAAATGCTCGCGCAGCACACAACAATACCACCGCTCGAAAAGGACGCCGACAGCATAGCAATTTCCCCGGCTGATAACATCCTAACATGAGCCACGAATTCACAAACAATTTAATTGCCTCTGAAACAAATAATTATCTCAATACTCCTCACGTTAACTTTAATTATCATATCAATTATAGGAAATCATACAACTAATCAATTAACAACTAGATCCACATAAAGCAAAAAATAATAAAATTTAAATTATCTAATAATCATTGAATTTTAAACGACATCTTAAATCTTTCTTACTTCCCAGACGCATGGAAACCTATTCATAAAAGAGACACAAACCCTTCTCTGCCAAGTAACTACAGACCCATCTCGGTGCTTAGTAACTTTAGTAAAATATACGAATTTGCAATTTTAAATAGAATTATTAATTCCGGAGCAGTTTGGTTTCCGTAAAAACTTAAGCACTACACATCAACTGCTCAGAGTCACTGAACTTATTTACCACGGTTACAGCACACGAAAATTAACCGGTGTCTTATTTCTTGACATCGCGAAAGCGTTTGACAAGATTACACTCATCATCCCGCTTACACTCATTTCAAGTTAAACACTATTTCTACTACGCGTAAAATTAAAAGCCCCCAAGGGTCAATCTTATCACCACTTCTGTTTAATCTTTACGTTAATGATTTTCCACGCGACACCGACATACACACGGCCATGTACGCGGACGACACGGCAATAATCACTCAGCACACCCACGCTTTTACCGTCTACTCCAGGCTTCTTGATTGAAAATTCATGAAGGAATTCATTCATCCTATTCCACAAAGCAGTAATCATATTCCACAGAAGTCAATATGTATCAATTTAAAATCTTTAATGTTACCGAATACAAGTACCTTGATAGAAAACTAAATTATAGCAAGCATTTAAATTATTACTCCTCTCATTAACAGGAAAAGTAAACTTTCGATCGGATCTATATATCGCTCATCAGACCAATTCTACTTTACGCAGCACCAGTCTGGATTAACTCAGCTATTAATTCCCTTAAAAAATTCCAGGCTTTCCAAAACCAATTTCTCTGAACTATCACTGACGCACCACTCCACTACAATAGACAAAACGAATTAAAAACCGTTTCTAAATTACGCCAAAAAGATGACAGAAAATTTTCTTCTTAAAATTCCGACTTCTAAACCTTCCAGAGATTATAACCGCAATTCAACTTATGCTAAAAAACGACCGCGATCAATATTCAACCAAGATTTTCACTCATTTCCAACCGCGAAACGCCTTCACTTCGATCACTGTGGGTATTTTTATTCACTCATTTTTTATCAATCGCCCGCTTTACGTTCTTCCCGCCAACCTTTTGACGAGTGCTTTGACAACCAGCCCAGCATAACAACCTGCTTTGTAACATGTGATAGACTCTGCCCTCTCTTTCCTTTCTTTACTTTTTAGGTATTGGCTAAAACTTAAAATTCTTCAAAAATTTACTTAAACTATTATTTTTGTATTTTTAAATTTAATAAAAGTAATTTCTCTCCTTTAAAAACACAGAGCATGTGCTCTTTTAATATTTTTCTAAATCAATAGCTTAAATATGTAAAAATTAACAATTAAGAACTTAAAATTATACAGAGGTACAGGTCCAAATCAAAAACTTATGCGAGTCCGGTTTGGGGATCTTCCGACTTTGCCGGAGAATGCTAAACGCCCAATGACATAACCCTGACCTGTTCCTTTAGTCATCATTTTTAGCATTCTGTGGTGTATTCTTAATTGATTTTTACTTACTTTATTTTAAAAGCTATCTTTTTATATAATTATATTATTAAAAAGATATATATTTTTAAACTTATTGTGACCTTTATTCCATGAACTTTACGTAGCATGCTTCCTACTTTGCAGACAGGCAAAGCAAAGAGCAAATCACGAATGCATTTTTAAAATAAGTACAATTGATATTTTTTTTTTTTGCATTTTTGCATTTATAGTTTTATTTGCGATTTAATAATTTTTTTATTATAGAGTTTTTGATTATTATAGAATTTTTTTATTATAGTTTTTATTTATATTTAGATAATATGATTTTGTATCAGAATAATATATAGGGATACTATCCCAATGATTGAGCTTTGTGTTTGACTAGAAATATTCTGGCATTCATTAAGTTCTAATTTTTGGATATCCCTCAATTTTAATACCAAAAAAATAATTTTTGTATCAGGAATGTTTTTCTTGTAAAGGTACTTTCTTGCACTCAATAATCTGCTGGCATCGGATAGGATCGTAGAGAGTTGTTACTCCGCGTCCGTGGCTTATCTTCAAGTTACACGCACCCTCTGGGTAATGCAAAGTGAGTAACGTCTGTGCAACTCTTGCCTTAAGACATCCAAGACTAAATTAATTTTTTCTACTTGAACTAAATTTTATTTATTTCAATATATTTAACTCACAAAAAATAAATAAAATAAAATTTGGAAAATATATTTTGTATGTGTATGTATGCATGTTTTTATGTAAACTATGAGGGTTTAATTATATATATATATATATATTAATTAAAAAATTTCCTTTTCAAAGTTTTTAGAAATCCAGTTAAATTAAAAAAGAGCTCAAGTGCTCCCTCATCGAACAACAAATAGTTGAGAATTGATATCCTCTGGAATTTCACGAATGAAGAAAAAAAAAGGCATTTTTATTAATGTGCTGTAGGAATTTTCAACTAAGAATTTTCTGCATTGTTTTTAAGAATTTTGGATCAAACGAATGATCATTAAGAAGCACACATTGCATACTTAAGCATTGCATACTTTTGCATTATTTCATTTCTTAAAGTCTTAATTTTTAAAATTTTGGATGGGATCAAAACGGTTTGAAATTTCAATGTAATTCTTTTTCGATTTTAAGGTAATTCTTTCGTATAACTTTTTTTTCTTTTAATTTAAATATGAAAATAATTATGATTTTAAACGATACGTCCGTCTTTTTACTTTAGATCTGCAATTCGCTAATTTTTTCAAATTTTATCATTTAAATATTTTTCGATTCAACAAAAAAAAAAAAAAAAAAACTAAAAACACAAAAGTTTTTTGCACTGAGAATGGACGAATAGAATCGATTGAAGTAAAGTTATACTAAGTATAATAATTGTTTATTTTGTGTCCCTGTACATATTTTTTAAGTTATCGTTGTCAGTATCTCAGTGGTACGGAGGTTCGAATCCACTGACGACATCGTTGCAGTCACTGCTTTTAGAAACGAGGTGACTTGAGATCGATTGCAACAAAGCGTCAAATATCGGTATTCATGATGCTTGGTGGGATATTTCAGCGGTTTTAGTTCATAGTCAGATCAGAGATAGGTGCGGAGGATAAGAAGATAATTACCGATGGGGAATGGAGCAATAGTAGCAAGTGCAGCATTTGCAGAGTTGACTGAAATTACAGTACCTTTATTAGATCGCGGAGGCTA